>OZ025264.1:14090959-14133150 GCA_964019135.1 Arenicola marina
TGGCAGCTTTCCCATACTTCATCCACCACCTGCTTTTGTGAGTAGTAATCTTCTCATCACATCGGGGGAGGTTTCAAGCAGCTGTCCCCGACACATTCGTCATGGTAATCACCGTTACACGCGGCCAGACTGGGGAATGTAAGATGCGAGCTCGGAGGCCAACAAACCAACGAGAAAACGGCCCAAAAACTCACCGGTGATATTTCAGCGGTTACGCGACATAGTTCGGGGAACCGACGCGGAAGGAGATATGACCAGATGCGGTAACGCGGTCGCTACAGATGTTTTACCGGTGTGATGTCATTATTGGAGACATCATGCGTCTACATCATGGTTATCTGTCTAATATTGTGCGTGCAAACAAGCTGAACAAGCTGCTTATATGTATAAATATTGCATTAACTGCGAAGTGAGTTGAGCTCAAGCTGGTTTCCAAAGCCATTCCTGAATCACTCATTACTTGGGTGATTGACATTCAACCGAACCCAAGCGATTATCAACTTCCATCGCACATTATGAAAATAGAACCGTTATTAGCGAACTTAATGAATATTAAGTAGTATATTTATTTATTTATTTATTAATTAATTAATTAATTAATTAATTAATTAATTAATTAATTTATTTATTTATTTATTTATCTATTTATTTATTTATTTATTAGTTATTTATTTACCACGGGTTGTTTCTTCACCAGCTGACACTAGTGTGCCACCTGGGACTTTCTACGTCCCCGAAATTGTTTGCTCATCTCGCATTAACATTGCAGTAATATCGATATCGCCTTCGTTACCACAACATGTTCATCTATTATTATCGGCGATATCAATTCCTTCTTTAATCTTTCCTTAATTCCATGCCGGACCCACCTGAAACGCCGGTGCTATCCCAACGCACCCCAAGGCATCATGGTATACTATACCTATAGCAGAATTAGACTGTGAAATAAAAAGTGCCCAATATTGATAGAAATCCATTCCCAAAATGGCTTGCAATGAATATGCCTCAGTATCCCGACCCCCAATTTTGCAATATTTGCCATTAAATAGCGCATTATAGTTTAAACATAATTTTATTACGCGATCGGAAAACAGGCATTGCCCATACAAATTCCTTCTGCTTAAAATAATACGTCAGAAATAAGCATTTATAAAATCATCTCCTAACATCAAGTACAAGTTTATACAAGTTTACGCCAACAACATTGGGCTAGTCTAGACAAAACTCCACAGTATACAGATCTACACACAAAACGTCATTACAGAGAAATGTCTTCTTTAGGATTTGAATCTTCTAGTTCCATCAATATAATCATGGACAGCTCTAAATATAGCTTTGTTTTCTTCAATTGGTAAATCATTGTTTCCATATAAAATAGTTCCGATAGACATAGATGTATATTTCGCATCATCTCGAAGGTACTTGGTTTATAGTGGTTATATCATATCCTTCCCGGTTGCCCCATTGTCAAATGTTCGGTACCTGACATGAGACAACATTTTCACAAGAATCCATGAGACATTGTCGAAGGAAGGCAGGGCGATGGATAGCTCCTCTGGGGACTGCATTTAAAACCTGAAAGGTCTATTAGCAAAGGAGGGCTACAGCAATGAACAGTGCACCCCGGTGCTAGTTCCTCGGCAGCTGGTAAAAGGCATGGCATGTTAACCGATCCGTTACAGTATACAGTCTCCCCGAAATGGTGTGCTGGGAGGGCGAAGAAGTAGTTGCGAAGCGACAGGCAGTCTTAAAGCCGGAGCTTTTTTCGTTCCCAGCCCGGCTAGCCCAGCCCAGCCCAGCCCAGCCCAGCCCAGCCCAGCCCAGCCCAGCCCAGCCCAGCCCAGCCAGCCCAGCCCAGCCCAGCCCAGCCCTGCCCGGGGGGGTGGGGGGCGATCGGCGACCAGAACGGGAGGGCGGGGGGTCTCCTGGACGGCTTCTATCGGACCCAAGGGTCGGATTATCTTGCCAGCGCAGACTCGGGTTGGGCTGGAAGGGTTTTCCGAGGGTGGTGGTAATAGCGAGGGTAATAGCGGGTGGTCGAGTGGGGTGGCAGCATTGGGTGTGGGTAGGGATGGGTACGGATTCGAGAAATAAAAGTATTAAAGATGATGGAACCAGGTTGGGTTAGTGCCATTTGGTGGGTAAGGGGGAGGAATGTGACGGCGGATGGGGAGGCGGGGTGTGGGAAGATGGTGGGCCGGGGGTAGGCGGAATGTGGGAGGGGGGTGGGCCAAGGGAGCGGGGGGGTTGGGCCTGGGGGTAGACACGGTGGCCCGGGGGTTGGCGCGGGTGGGCGGGGGGTGGGGGGCGTTGGGTAGGCGGGGGGGTGGCCCGGGGGTGGGCGACCATGAGCAGGGTGCCAATGGCGCGCGGGCATGGCTAAGAATGGCATGACGACTGGTGCCATTAGAGGCCGACAGATCAGGGTTGTCAGCAATGAGACGGTCAGCGGCAAATTGGCTGGAGTGCCGGGGGGATCGGGTGGGTGGCAGGTATCTGTCAATAGACGGCTCCCCCCCCCCTTCACACTGCCCACCCCACCCCACCCGCTCACCCATAGCGGAAGTCGTGCTTGTCATGTAAGAATGGAGGCCAGGGCCACGAATCGGACAGCGAATAAAAGGAATAGAAGACAAGTCCGAATGTCTGTTGTCTGCATAGTATCTTAATGACGGCTCACCCAAGCCACCACATAACTGCCGTAAGCGGTGGGTTCGACCTTGCCCCCCCCCATCCAGCCCCCCGTCTGCGCGCCCGATCGTGTAGGGGAAGAAATGAAATGAAATGTTTGATATCTTAGGTCGTTTTTAATAGTGCACACAAGGGTAAAGGGACCAACCGGAAGGAAGGAGGCTGACGGGAAGAAACAAACCCCCAAATTAGAGGCGCCGGATTGGAACCCAGGACCCAAGATTGATCTGTGCTTACCATTACGCCAGGAAAGTTACCCTGTATGGGAAGACGAATGATAATTCCCGGTTTGCCCTGAAAACTGTTATGGATTTATGTTATGTCTCCGACTCGAGTATTGCCTCATGCAGTGTCTGTAGTCCATATAGCCTGTCTGGGGGGGGGGGGGGGAGGGGTAGTTCAGTTCCTCGAGAATAGGCTTGTCATTTCACAGTGAACTGGGAATGAGGAAAATAATTCTTTGTCAACTGGGAATGGAGTATTAGCCGACCGTCGTGATCAATGATTTTCATTAATCGTGAACTTGGGAATTTTAATACTAAATAACCGTGAATCAGGAAATTGCTAATTTATATCATGTATCCGCCCGTCCTATGCATACTGTGAGTTATCCCTTTTAATGCATCGGGACCTGAGAATAAAGATAATTATTCTTCGTGATCTGGGAACACGGCCGCCACCCACCCCCCCCCCCCCCCCCGGCCCACCATGTCTAATGCAACAGATCAAACCATGAGACACCCGCCACTTTTAAAGCGGGCGCCGCAGGCAGCTTCTCGTGAGGACCTGACAGAATGACCAAGTTATCTTTCCCGAAAATGTCGATGGTTAAATAACACTATCTATAAGCGCTTACATCATTTGAAAATGGTCAGAAAATAGGTAACAGAACCAGACTCTGCACCTGGCTCTTGATCTATTATGCAATTAGGAGCACCCGTCCAAGACCAAAGCTCATACCTGGGACCAAGGGCCTCAAAGCGAGAAGGCTTAAAATTGTGACAAAAATATCTTTTCTAGTTATTGTCAAAACGCTAACATTAAACGGCCTGGTTTTCCTGTGCGTTTGAAAGTAGATATTTCCAGATCTGTCCTGTAGTATCAACGCTCTCATGGGGCCTCTAAAGATAGATGATCAGAACGCCCGATCATATGTGAAGACGTAATGTCGCCAGGGCCGATATGGGACGGGCAATATGCTTCCATCCGCTTCCATCCCGCCTACTTACCGAAAGTTCATTTACCTCCCATTTAGGATAATGAGACTGTGTAACCCAGAGTTGTGTAACCCCTGCAGCGCGGCTCAAAGGGGCTTCGGGCACCAGTTTCAAAACATCATCGCTAGCTGGCAGCACGATTTGTATCGGGCGCATTGGGGCGAGGGAAGGTAGGAGATTACATGATGACAGTACGGGGAGTTGTCATGATATGTAGAAGCCATTGTAAACAGAGGCTGGGAGACTGGACTGGGTGGGGGTGGTGGGGGGGGGGGGTATCAGTACATCAAGGGTGTCGCGTGGCGCCGGAACCACATTGCCGCCGGCACTACAATACTTCAGATACTACAATACATCAGGTGCCACAATACTTCAGGTGCCACAATACTTCATGCACCACATTACTTCATGCACCACAATACTTCAGGGGCCACCATACTTCATGCACCACAATGCTTACAATTACAATTAATTAACCCAGCGATGATTATAATGGTTACAAATAACTTGATAAATAGGAATTATACTGAGCGGCTGAACTAAGCCAGGCTGAGTTGTGCCCACAGCTCGCTACTCAGGCTAAAGGTCTGCTGATGCCATTCGCAACAGAACTCTTCATCACCCCCGCCCCCCCCCCCCACCACCCCCCGCCCAACTACCCCCACAATCCTCAGCCCACAGTTTCACTCCCAGTCTAACTGCCTGGAAATTACGAGGCCACGAGATGGGTCTTAATCAGGGAGGCGGGAGTGTGTACCGCATTCAGAACGGCCGCCCACAACGCCTTCCGCCCCGCCTCCTGGCCAGCCGCGTTGTGGTAGCAGCGCCGGGGGGAGGCGAGGTGTAGGGGGTGAAGAGAGGAGAGGCAGAGGAGGAGAGAGAGCGGCGGTGGTGGAGAGTGCGGGAGGATGGATGAGAGAGGGAGGCGTGGAGTAGGGAGGGGTGGTGGGTGGAGAGAGAGATGGGACGAGGGGGGGTTGGGAGGAGAGAGGGAGGGCGGGTGATGAGAGATAGCGGGTGGGACGGGCAATATGCTTCCATCCGCTTCCATCCCGCCTACTTAGCGAAAGTTCATTTAACTCCCATTTAGGATAATGAGACTGTGTAACCCAGAGTTGTGTAACCCCTGCAGCGCGGCGCAAAGGGGCTTCGGGCACCAGTTTCAAAACATCATCGCTAGCTGGCAGCACGATTTGTATCGGGCGCATTGGGGCGAGGGAAGGTAGGAGATTACATGATGACTGTACGGGGAGTTGTCATGATATGTAGAAGCCATTGTAAACAGAGGCTGGGAGACTGGAGTGGGTGGGGGTGGTGGGGGGGGGGGTATCAGTACATCAAGGTTGTCGCGTGGCGCCGGAACCACATTGCCGCCGGCACTACAATACTTCAGATACTACAATACATCAGGTGCCACAATACTTCAGGTGCCACAATACTTCATGCACCACAATACATCAGGTGCCACAATACTTCAGGTGCCACAATACTTCATGCACCACAATACACCAGGTGCCACAATAATTCAGGGGACACAATACTTCAGGGGACACAATACTTCAGGGGCCACAATACTTCAGGTGCCACAATAATTCAGGGGCCACAATACTTCAGGTGCCACAATACTTCAGGTGCCACAATAATTCAGGGGCCACAATACTTCAGGTGCCACAATACTTCATGCACCACAATACTTCAGGTGCCACAATACTTCATGCACCACAATACACCAGGTGCCACAATAATTCAGGGGACACAATACTTCATGCACCACAATACACCAGGTGCCACAATAATTCAGGGGACACAATACTTCATGCACCACAATACACCAGGTGCCACAATAATTCAGGGGACACAATACTTCAGGGGCCACAATACTTCAGGTGCCACATTACTTCAGGTGCCACATTACTTCAGGTGCCACAATACTTCATGCACCACAATACACCAGGTGCCACAATACTTCAGGTGCCACAATAATTCAGGGGACACAATACTTCAGGTGCCACAATACTTCAGGTGCCACAATAATTCAGGGGACACAATACACCAGGTGCCACAATAATTCAGGGGACACAATACTTCAGGGGCCACAATACTTCAGGTGCCACAATACTTCAGGTGCCACAATAATTCAGGGGACACAATACTTCAGGTGCCACAATAATTCAGGGGACACAATACTTCAGGTGCCACATTACTTCAGGTGCCACAATACTTCAGGTGCCACAATAATTCAGGGGACACAATACTTCAGGTGCCACAATAATTCAGGGGACACAATACTTCAGGTGCCACAATAATTCAGGGGACACAATACTTCAGGTGCCACATTACTTCAGGTGCCACAATACTTCAGGTGCCACAATACTTCAGGTGCCACAATAATTCAGGGGACACAATACTTCAGGTGCCACAATACTTCAGGTGCCACAATACACCAGGTGCCACAATACTTCAGGTGCCACAATACACCAGGTGCCACAATACTTCAGGGGACACAATACTTCAGGTGCCACAATACTTCAGGTGCCACAATACTTCAGGTGCCACAATAATTCAGGTGCCACAATACTTCAGGGGCCACAATACTTCATGCACCACAATACACCAGGGGACACAATACTTCAGGTGCCACATTACTTCAGGGGCCACAATACTTCATGCACCACAATACACCAGGGGCCACAATACTTCATGCACCACAATGCTTACAATTACAATTAATTAACCCAGCGATGATTATAATGGTTACAAATAACTTGATAAATAGGAATTATACTGAGCGGCTGAACTAAGCCAGGCTGAGTTGTGCCCACAGCTCGCTACTCAGGCTAAAGGTCTGCTGATGCCATTCGCAACAAAACTCTTCATCACCCCCGCCCCCCCCCCACCCCCCGCCCAACTACCCCCACAATCCTCAGCCCACAGTTTCACTCCCAGTCTAACTGCCTGGAAATTACGAGGCCACGAGATGGGTCTTAATCAGGGAGGCGGGAGTGTGTACCGCATTCAGAACGGCCGCCCACAACGCCTTCCGCCCCGCCTCCTGGCCAGCCGCGTTGTGGTAGCAGCGCCGGGGGGGGGGGAGGTGTAGGGGGTGAAGAGAGGAGAGGGAGAGGAGGAGAGAGAGAGGAGAGAGGGGGGAGGGGGGAGGGGGAGAAGAGAGAGGAAGGTGGTAAGATATAGCGGTGGTGGAGAGTGCGAGAGGATGGATGAGAGAGGGAGGCGTGGAGTAGGGAGGGGTGGTGGGTGGAGAGAGAGATGGGACGAGGGGGGTTGGGAAGAGAGAGGGAGGGCGGGTGATGAGAGATAGCGGGTGGGACGGGCAATATGCTTCCATCCGCTTCCATCCCGCCTACTTACCGAAAGTTCGTTTGACTCCCATTTAGGATAATGAGACTGTGTAACCCAGAGTTGTGTAACCCCTGCAGCGCGGCTCAAAGGGGCTTCGGGCACCAGTTTCAAAACATCATCGCTAGCTGGCAGCACGATTTGTATCGGGCGAGGGAAGGTAGGAGATTACATGATGACAGTACGGGGAGTTGTCATGATATGTAGAAGCCATTGTAAACAGAGGCTGGGAGACTGGAGTGGGTGGGGGTGGTGGGGGGGGGGGGGTATCAGTACATCAAGGGTGTCGCGTGGCGCCGGAACCACATTGTCGCCGGCACTACAATACTTCAGATACTACAATACATCAGGTGCCACAATACTTCAGGTGCCACAATACTTAATGTACCACAATACTTCAGGTACCACAAAAACAGGTACCACAATACTTCAGGGACCACAATACTTCAGGTACCACAATACTTCAGGGACCACAATACTTCAGGGACCACAATACCTAAGGGACCACAATACTTCAGGTACCACAAAATACTTCAGGTACAACTATACTTCAGGTATAACAATACTTCAGGGACCACAATACCTAAGGAACCACAATACTTCAGGTACCACAAAATACTTCAGGTACAACTATACTTCAGGTATAACAATACTTCAGGGACCACAATACTTCAGGTAGAACTATACTTCAGGTATAACAATACTTCAGGGACCACAATACCGGCGGTACCATAATAACGCCGGTACACCCCCAGTGTCGTCAGTGCACGAACACGCCCCCTACCGGCGGTAGATCGAGGGGTCGGAGGGGCCGGTCCGTGAACACACTCAACGAAATCCATGCATTCCCCCGACACAAACCTAAAAACTATTGTAATAATTCACAGGATCTGTTAACCTTTTAACTTATCCTGTCATTAGCACGCGTATTGGGTAGGGGTGATAGGAATTGGGTGGAGAGGTAGCGGGGGATGGGGCAGGGGAGCGGGGTGTAAACGGGCTAAAAGAGCAATATGCGGCAGAACCCCGGAAGGTATAAATTACGGGGGTGGCGACATCTGGAAAACTAGATTTAGCGTCTCAAACTAATAAACGAATGTTGGATCCACCTGGTCGTCTTGTGGTGGTGGGTGGTGAGAGGGGGGAGGGAGTGTTCTGGCGACAACTACACCAAGACAACAGGCCCGTCATCGAGACGCACAAAGCCAGTGTTAAGCCTTTTCGTTAATATTTAGTAAGATACGGATGGACATATCGGTCACTGCACATCGGTCACCCTGAAAGGGATGGGCGCCATTAATTATTATTTATTTAATTAACAACGTCATAAAAGCAGTTATTGCTATCAAACATTTAATCACTGATATCCAGAATCCAGATCCAAAAGAATTTTTGATTTATCTTCGATATCAATAATTTACTCTTCGATGTCAATAATTTGCTCTTACATATCAATAATTCAATCTGTAGCATCGGGTGAAATGGTTTTTAAAAGGCTCATTGCGCATCAGAACGTCGCATTGCGTTTCAGAACGTCGTATTGAGCATCAGAACGTCGCATTGCGCATCAGAACGTCGTATTGAGTATCATAACGTCGCATTGTGCATCAGAAGGTCGTATTGAGCATCAGAACGTCGTATTGAGTATCAGAACGTTGCATGGCGCATCAGAGCGTCGCATTGAGCATCAGAACGTCGTATTGAGCATCAGAACGTCGCATTGCGCATCAGAACGTCGCATTGCGCATCAGAACGTCGCATGGACACTCTTGAATTCTAAACCTTGTTAAGAGGTGCAACAGAATTTCTCCCCGGAAATGACATGACAGTGCTGTGCACATTACACGGAGGTCAAGAGGGACGCACTACAGCTGTAAGCGTAATCAGAAAAATTGAAAACCCGTACTTTTTTGTGTTCCATTCTACTTAGTCTTGAATTCATGTTGATGAGTCGGCAAATTTCAACGTCTAGACGCATCTCCAACGGCAACAAGGTGCTTCAGTGGAATGCCCTGAGCGCACAGTCCGAGCAATAACCCGTGATTTGGCTGCCCGTTCTCCAGGGTTACTTTGAGCAGGTAGTCAAACTGTCTGCTTCATCGCTGTGATCATCATCCGACGACACCGCGCGGGCCTCCGAGACAGACAGCCGATTCAGTGATGACATGTTTTTCTCGTTCTCTCGCCACCGGCCCCTCACCTCTCTACCACAAGCCCTGCTTCTCCTCATGCCTGTGTCACTATCCCATAGCTCTCTCTCTCTACGTCTCCTTCTATCGGTCCATCCACCCGCCTGCTTCTCTCCATCACCCTTCTCTCTCTCTCTTTGTCATCCTTTTTCTCTCCATCACCCTTCCCCTGTCTCTCTCCATCACCCTTCCCCTATCTCTCTCCATCACCCTTCCCCTGTCTCTCTCCATCACCCTTCCCCTATCTCTCTCCATCACCCTTCCCCTGTCTCTCTCCATCACCCTTCCCCTATCTCTCTCCATCACCCTTCCCCTGTCTCTCTCCATCACCCTTCCCCTGTCTCTCTCCATCACCCTTCCCCTGTCTCTCTCCATCACCCTTCCCCTGCCTCTCTCCATCACCCTTCCCCTATCTCTCTCCATCACCCTTTCCCTGCCTCTCTCCATCACCCTTCCCCTATCTCTCTCCATCACCCTTTCCCTGCCTCTCTCCATCACCCTTCCCCTATCTCTCTCCATCACCCTTCCCCTGTCTCTCTCCATCACCCTTCCCCTATCTCTCTCCATCACCCTTCCCCTGTCTCTCTCCATCACCCTTCCCCTGTCTCTCTCCATCACCCTTCCCCTGTCTCTCTCCATCACCCTTCCCCTGCCTCTCTCCATCACCCTTCCCCTATCTCTCTCCATCACCCTTTCCCTGCCTCTCTCCATCACCCTTCCCCTATCTCTCTCCATCACCCTTCCCCTGTCTCTCTCCTTCACCCTTCCCCTGTCTCTCTCCATCACCCTTCCCCTGTCTCTCTCCATCACCCTTCCCCTATCTCTCTTCATCACTCTGCCCCTGTCTCTCTCCATCACCCTTCCCCTGTCTCTCTCCGTCACTCTGCCCCGGCCTCTCTCCATCACCCTTCCCCTATCTCTCTCCATCACCCTTTCCCTGCCTCTCTCCATCACCCTTCCCCTATCTCTCTCCATCACCCTTCCCCTGTCTCTCTCCATCACCCTTCCCCTATCTCTCTCCATCACCCTTTCCCTGCCTCTCTCCATCACCCTTCCCCTATCTCTCTCCATCACCCTTCCCATGTCTCTCTCCATCACCCTTCCCCTATCTCTCTCCATCACCCTTCCCCTGTCTCTCTCCTTCACCCTTCCCCTGTCTCTCTCCATCACCCTTCCCCTGTCTCTCTCCATCACCCTTCCCCTATCTCTCTTCATCACTCTGCCCCTGTCTCTCTCCATCACCCTTCCCCTGTCTCTCTCCGTCACTCTGCCCCGGCCTCTCTCCATCACCCTTCCCCTGTCTCTCTCCATCACCCTTCCCCTGTCTCTCTCCATCACCCTTCCCCTGTCTCTCTCCATCACCCTTCCCCTGCCTCTCTCCATCACCCTGCCCCTGTCTCTCTCCATCACCCTTTCCCTGCCTCTCTACATCACCCTTCCCCTGTCTCTCTCCATCACCCTTCCCCTGTCTCTCTCCATCACCCTTCCCCTGCCTCTCTCCATCACCCTTCCCCTGTCTCTCTCCATCACCCTTCCCCTGTCTCTCTCCACAACCCGTCCCCTGTCTCTCTCCATCACCCTTCCCCTATCTCTCTTCATCACCCTTCCCCTGTCTCTCTCCATCACCCTTCCCCTGTCTCTCTCCATCACCCTTCCCCTGTCTCTCTCCGTCACCCTTCCCCTGTCCCTCTTCATCACTCAGCCCCTGTCTCTCTCCATCACCCTTCCCCTATCTCTCTCCATCACACTTCCCCTGCCTCTCTCCATCACCCTTCCCCTATCTCTCTTCATCACCCTTCCCCTGTCTCTCTCCATCACCCTTCCCCTGTCTCTCTCCATCACCCTTCCCCTGTCTCTCTCCGTCGCCCTTCCCCTGTCTCTCTTCATCACTCTGCCCCTGTCTCTCTCCATCACCCTTCCCTGCCTCTCCCCATCACCCTTCCCCTGCCTCTCTCCATCACCCTTTCCCTGCCTCTCTCCATCACCCTTCCCCTGTCTCTCTCCATCACCCTTCCCCTGTCTCTCTCCATCACCCTTCCCCTATCTCTCTCCATCACCCTTCCCCTGCCTCTCTCCATCACCCTTCCCTGCCTCTCTCCATCACCCTTCCCCTGTCTCTCTCCATCACCCTTCCCCTGTCTCTCTCCATCACCCTTCCCTGCCTCTCTCCATCACCCTTCTCCTGTCTCTCTCCATCACCCTTCCCTGCCTCTCTCCATCACCCTTCCCCTGTCTCTCTCCATCACCCTTCCCTGCCTCTCTCCATCACCCTTCCCCTGTCTCTCTCCATCACCCTTCCCCTATCTCTCTCCATCACCCTTCCCTGCCTCTCTCCATCACCCTTCCCCTGTCTCTCTCCATCACCCTTCCCTGCCTCTCTCCATCACCCTTCCCTGCCTCTCTCCATCACCCTTCCCCTATCTCTCTTCATCACCCTTCCCCTGTCTCTCTCCATCACCCTTCCCCTGTCTCTCTCCATCACCCTTCTCCTGTCTCTCTCCATCACCCTTCCCCTGTCTCCCTCCATCACCCTTCCCCTATCTCTCTCCATCACCCTTCCCCTGCCTCTCTCCATCACCCTTCCCTGCCTCTCTCCATCACCCTTCCCCTGTCTCTCTCCATCACCCTTCCCCTATCTCTCTCCATCACCTTTCCCCTGTCTCTCTCCATCACCCTTCCCCTATCTCTCTCCATCACCCTTCCCTGCCTCTCTCCATCACCCTTCCCCTATCTCTCTCCATCACCCTTCCCTGCCTCTCTCCATAACCCTTCCCCTGCCTCTCTCCATCACCCTTCCCCTGTCTCTCTCCATCACCCTTCCCCTGTCTCTCTCCATCACCCCTCCCTGCCTCTCTCCATCACCCTTCCCCTGTCTCTCTCCATCACCCTTCCCCTGCCTCTCTCCATCACCCTTCCCCTGCCTCTCTCCATCACCCTTCCCCTGTCTCTCTCCATCACCCTTCCCATGCCTCTCTCCATCACCCTTCCCCTGTCTCTCTCCATCACCCTTCCCCTGTCTCTCTCCATCACCCTTCCCCTGTCTCCCTCCATCACCTTTCCCCTGTCTCTCTCCATCACCCTTCCCTGCCTCTCTCCATCACCCTTCCCCTGTCTCTCTCCATCACCCTTCCCTGCCTCTCTCCATCACCCTTCCCTGCCTCTCTCCATCACCCTTCCCCTGCCTCTCTCCATCACCCTTCCCCTGCCTCTCTCCATCACCCTGCCCCTGTCTCTCTCCATCACCCTTCCCCTGTCTCCCTCCATCACCCTTTCCCTGCCTCTCTCCATCACCCTTTCCCTGTCTCTCTCCATCACCCTTCCCCTGTCTCTCTCCATCACCCTTCCCCTGTCTCTCTCCATCACCCTTCCCCTGTCTCTCTCCATCACCCTTCCCCTGTCTCTCTCCATCACCCTTCCCCTGCCTCTCTCCATCACCCTTCCCCTGCCTCTCTCCATCACCCTTCCCCTGTCTCTCTCCATCACCCTTCCCCTGTCTCTCTCCATCACCCTTCCCCTGTCTCTCTCCATCACCCTTCCCCTGTCTCTCTCCATCACCCTTCCCCTATCTCTCTCCATCACCCTTCCCCTGCCTCTCTCCATCACCCTTCCCCTGTCTCTCTCCGTCACTCTGCCCCGGCCTCTCTTCATCACCCTTCCCCTGTCTCTCTCCATCACCCTTCCCCTGTCTCTCTCCATCACCCTTCTCCTGTCTCTCTCCATCACCCTTCCCCTGTCTCTCTCCATCACCCTTCCCCTATCTCTCTTCATCACCCTTCCCCTGTCTCTCTCCATCACCCTTCCCCTGTCTCTCTCCATCACCCTTCCCCTGTCTCCCTGCATCACCCTTCCCCTGTCTCTCTCCATCACCCTTCCCCTGTCTCTCTCCATCACCCTTCCCCTGTCTCTCTCCGTCACTCTGCCCCTGTCTCTCTCCATCACCCTTCCCCTGTCTCTCTCCATCACCCTTCCCCTGTCTCTCTCCATCACCCTTCCCCTGTCTCTCTCCATCACCCTTCCCCTGTCTCTCTCCATCACCCTTCCCCTATCTCTCTTCATCACCCTTCCCCTGTCTCTCTCCATCACCCTTCCCCTGTCTCTCTCCATCACCCTTCCCCTGTCTCCCTGCATCACCCTTCCCCTGTCTCTCTCCATCACCCTTCCCCTGTCTCTCTCCATCACCCTTCCCCTGTCTCTCTCCGTCACTCTGCCCCTGTCTCTCTCCATCACCCTTCCCCTGTCTCTCTTCATCACCCTTCCCCTGTCTCTCTCCATCACCCTTCCCCTGTCTCTCTCCATCACCCTTCCCCTGTCTCTCTCCATCACCTTTCCCCTGTCTCTCTCCATCACCCTTCCCCTGTCTCTCTCCATCACCCTTCCCCTGTCTCTCTCCATCACCCTTCCCCTGTCTCCCTCCATCACCCTTCCCCTGTCTCTCTCCATCACTCTTCCCCTGTCTCCCTCCATCACCCTTCCCCTGTCTCTCTCCGTCACCCTTCCCCTGTCTCTCTCCACCACCCTTCCCATGTCTCTCTCCATCACCCTTCCCCTATCTCTCTCCATCACCCTTCCCTGTCTCTCTCCATCATCCTTCCCCTGCCTCTCTCCATCGCCCTTTCCCTGTCTCTCTCCATCACCCTTCCCCTGTCTCTCTCCATCACCCTTCCCCTATCTCTCTCCATCACCCTTCCCTGTCTCTCTCCATCACCCTTCCCCTGTCTCTCTCCATCACCCTTCCCCTGTCTCCCTCCATCACCCTGCCCCTGTCTCTCTCCATCACCCTTTCCCTGCCTCTCTCCATCACCCTTCCCCTGTCTCTCTCCATCACCCTTCCCCTATCTCTCTCCATCACCCTTCCCTGTCTCTCTCCATCATCCTTTCTCCTGCCTCTCTCCAGCACCCTTTCCCTGTCTCTCTCCATCACCCTTCCCCTGTCTCTCTCCATCACCCTTCCCCTATCTCTCTCCATCACCCTTCCCTGTCTCTCTCCATCACCCTTCCCCTGTCTCTCTCCATCACCCTTCCCCTGTCTCCCTCCATCACCCTTCCCCTATCTCTCTCCATCGCCCTTCCCCTGTCTCTCTCCATCACCCTTCTCCTGTCTCCCTCCATCACCCTGCCCCTGTCTCTCTCCATCACCCTTTCCCTGCCTCTCTCCATCACCCTTCCCCTGTCTCTCTCCATCACCCTTCCCCTATCTCTCTCCATCACCCTTCCCTGTCTCTCTCCATCATCCTTCCCCTGCCTCTCTCCATCACCCTTTCCCTGTCTCTCTCCATCACCCTTCCCCTGTCTCTCTCCATCACCCTTCCCCTATCTCTCTCCATCACCCTTCCCTGTCTCTCTCCATCACCCTTCCCTGTCTCTCTCCATCACCCTTCCCCTGTCTCTCTCCCCCTTCCCCTGTCTCCCTCCATCACCCTGCCCCTGTCTCTCTCCATCACCCTTTCCCTGCCTCTCTCCATCACCCTTCCCTGTCTCTCTCCATCACCCTTCCCCTGTCTCTCTCCATCACCCTTCCCCTGTCTCCCTCCATCACCCTGCCCCTGTCTCTCTCCATCACTCTTTCCCTGCCTCTCTCCATCACCCTTCCCTGTCTCTCTCCATCACCCTTCCCCTGTCTCTCTCCATCACCCTTCCCCTGTCTCCCTCCATCACCCTGCCCCTGTCTCTCTCCATCACCCTTTCCCTGCCTCTGTCCATCACCCTGCCCCTGTCTCTCTCCATCACCCTTTCCCTGCCTCTCTCCATCACCCTTCCCTGTCTCTCTCCATCACCCTTCCCCTGTCTCTCCCCATCACCCTTCCCCTGTCTCTCTCCATCACCCTTCCCCTGTCTCTCTCCATCACCCTTCCCTGCCTCTCTCCATCACCCTTCCCCTATCTCTCTCCATCACCCTTCCCCTGTCTCTCTCCATCACCCTTCCCTGCCTCTCTCCATCACCCTGCCCCTGTCTCTCTCCATCACCCTTTCCCTGCCTCTCTCCATCACCCTTCCCTGTCTCCCTCCATCACCCTGCCCCTGTCTCTCTCCATCACCCTTTCCCTGCCTCTCTCCATCACCCTTCCCCTGTCTCTCTCCATCACCCTTCCCTGTCTCTCTCTATCACCCTTCCCCTATCTCTCTCCATCACCCTTCCCCTATCTCTCTTCATCACCCTTCCCCTGTCTCTCTCCATCACCCTTCCCCTGTCTCTCTCCATCACCCTTCCTTGTCTCTCTCCATAAATTCTAAATTATTTGTTACGTTGTAGCAACCTGTGCCATCTGAACCGCAGAAGAACGTAATCCATTAGCGATTAACTCATTGCACGCTTATAATTTCATAATAAACTTTTGTAATAAAAATTATTGTAGTTAGCTAAAATATAAATTTAAGGATGGTAGGGCTGCTCTTTTAAAAATTACAGTTAAAAGAAACCAGCCACTTGATTAAGTCTCCATGATATGGCGGCCCTTGAATGGAGGGTGGTGAAGCAGAGCTCTGCCAGACCACCCATGGTTTCCGGGGTGGCAGGTTAATTTGACAGTCGAGCGAAAGGTGGGGAGGGGGCGAATAAGCTTCACGTACCAATGCACGAATATCTAAGACGGATATATTTTGCGAAGGTCGTGGGGGGCGGGGTACGGTCACATTTTGTAATCACTGACACGACGTGGCGTTACATCAGATTAGAGTCTTTGGCAGACGAACCTGACTGAACCGGGACACACTCGCAGACAGGGTTCTTTGGATACCGTGTGATGACATGGAAGCACGGCTCTGTCAGCCCTCCCTTGATGTCGTGACGTCATGCGTACGCCATGTAGGACATACTCCTGCGCCGATCTTACAGAGAGATGGAAGAACTGACCCCCTCCGTGTCGGCTTCGGCGCTGTCGCCCCAGCACCGTGGCCATGGACGACATTTGAGGCATAGAGTGGGAGCAAAGGAGACATATAAAGATATATATATATAGAGAGAGAGAGAGAGAGAGAGAGAGAGAGAGAGAGAGGGGGGGGGGGGGGGGGGGGGGGAGGGGGGGGAGAGAGAGAGAAGGAGAGAGGGAGAGAAGGAGAGATGAAGAGAGAATCACCTGACGTTTCCCGCTCTTAAGATCCCTGCTGTGGGATGATTACCTTCATCCTTTACATATTACCTTGGCCTACTTATACCTCACCCACCCACTCTCCCCCTCGACACCCTACCCCATACCCCGGGGTTCACCAATACCACACCCCGCCGCACCCCAACCCACACCCTCTCCACCCGCGGTCGAGCTTCCTCCCTTCGGACAGTGTCGCCCCCACCCCCCACCAGTCCCCCCTTGTCCATCCATCATTCACTAGTAATTGACAGTGACGCGTCGCGCCTTTCTGTCACGTGACCGGCCGTTTATGGCCACAAACCTCTGGGGTCGGGTCGCTTTCGATTCAGGGGCAAGAACTTCTCACTCACTCCCTCCGTCCCTCCCTACCTACCCCTTCTTCCCCTGCGTCTCGCCGGCTCTGCTCTTCCCTTCCATCTCTCCCCCGCCCTCTCATCTCTACAGCTGACCAGCCCTAACCCCTACTTAGACATCACCCGGTCCCTAAGGCCAAACCACCGTCGAAGTGTCATGACAACACTTGGCGATTCTTAGCCTTGGCATTTTGTCTTCCCCGATCGATTTAACGTCGACTTCATAAAATGTAAAGGCCGAGAGTCACGGCGATTGAGAGCGACGCCTGGCGGTGGGATGACCAATTTAACTCAGAGAATGTCCACATTAAGCGACATTCGGAGAAAAGAAACGCGCATGATACTCGTTTTGGCAATACTGCCACAGTATCAGCCATAACAATACACTGCGTCAGACGACCCCCATTAAGTTAAGCTTCAATTGACATTATATCAACTGTGGCAGGGGTATATACCTCCTACCTATTTGCGACAATGAAACCTGATTGTAACCTGGTCACTGTCGTAAAATTCATTGTTAATCGGCCAAATTTCTGATAATCACTTGAAGGGTGATGGAGAGAGGCAGGGAAAGGGTGATGGAGAGAGATAGGGGAAGGGTGATGGAGAGAGGCAGGGGAAGGGTGATGGAGAGAGACAGGGGAAGGGTGATGGAGAGAGAAAGGATGACAAAGAGAGAGAGAGAAGGGTGATGGAGAGAAGTGATTATAATCACCCTTTTTGGCAGATAGATAGTCTGGAGTCCGGCATGTGATAAGAGATAAGATAAAGACGTGCACGCTACAACGCTGTGAACGAGTGACAAGATGCCGGTCTGACTGTCAACGTTGATGTCCACGCCCATTGCCCCATACTTCCCCCACCCCCTCTCCTTGTGAAGGCAATGCAAGGGATGGTTAGGGGGGGGGGTCTCTTCTCATTGAAGGTAAAAGCAAGGGATGGTCAGGGTTGTGGGGCATACATGAGGCCGAGTTATGAATGGTTCCAGCTCCAGTAGATATAGATGCCAGCTTTGTTAAGCGGCTCAGTACAGTAATTACGAGGAGCCACTTCTTGACCTTGCGTATTCAAGGTCATTGCTTAGCAGTCAGGGCACTGTCTCGACCTGGGCGCCCGACAATTAATGACATACGTCGTCCCACAAGGGGGCTGGGGGCATTGACATGCATGGCTCACACAGCTTGCACGCCAGGGGCTGGGGGCATTGACATGCATGGCTTTCACAGCTTGCACGCCAGGGGCTGGGGGCATTGACATGGATGGCTCACACAGCTTGCACGCCAGGGGGTGCGGCATTTAATGCTTCTCGAGGCAGCCACATAATTAAGTCGAAGTCTCGTCGAGAGGACCTTATGCGTAGGCGTGCAATGCAATTTGTTTTCGGTTCTTCTTTCCGGTGTTATCACATTTTGCTAAGCCTTCGGTAGTGTTGCGTGCAAATTTAATGAATCATTTAACTACATGCGCTCATCTGAAGCTTGTCTTTTCTCTCTCCCAACAGGCAAGTCCGCTTACGACATGATACTATTTTACGCTAGTTTTTCTACCAGACCGAGTGTGGACCTCAGATGCCACGTCATTCCACTGCCTTGCTATACTGCGGTCCACGTCATTCCACTGCCTGGCTATACTGCGGTCCACGTCATTCCACTGCCTTGCTATACTGCGGTCCACTTCATTCCACTGCCTTGCTATACTGCGGTCCACGTCATTCCACTGCCTTGCTATACTGCGATCCACGTCATTCCACTGCCTTGCTATACTGCGGTCCACGTCATTCCACTGCCTTGCTATACTGCGGTCCACGTCATTCCACTGCATTGCTATACAGCGGGCCACGTCATTCCACTGCCTTGCTATACTGCGGTCCACGTAATTCCACTGCATTGCTATACAGCGGTCCACGTCATTCCACTGCCTTGCTATACAGCGGGCCACGTCATTCCACTGCCTTGCTATACAGCGGGCCACGTCATTCCACTGCCTTGCTATACTGCGGTCCACGTCATTCCACTGCATTGCTATACAGCGGTCCACGTCATTCCACTGCCTTGCTATACAGCGGTCCACGTCATTCCACTGCCTTGCTATACTGCGGTCCACGTAATTCCACTGCATTGCTATACAGCGGTCCACGTCATTCCACTGCATTGCTATACAGCGGGCCACGTCATTCCACTGCATTGCTATACAGCGGTCCACGTCATTCCACTGCATTGCTATACAGCGGTCCACGTCATTCCACTGCCTTGCTATACAGCGGTCCACGTCATTCCACTGCCTTGCTATACTGCGGTCCACGTCATTCCACTGCATTGCTATACAGCGGTCCACGTCATTCCACTACCTTGCTATACTGCGGTCCACGTCATTCCACTGCCTTGCTATACTGCGGTCCACGTCACTCCACTGCCTTGCTATACTGCGGTCCACGTCATTCCACTGCCTTGCTATACTGCGGTCCAAGTCATACGCCACGAAATACAGTACTTGTCCCTTTGGAATATGAACTGTCGTCTGTGTTTCTGGAAATGTCACTTCTCAGCTTGGCAATAGTGTCATGTTACCATGGTGATCCTGTTTGCCTCAACAACCATGTGACTGCAGTCTCCACCAGTCGCCCCCTGGGGACTTCTTAAGGCAACGAACTTCATCGGCTGGCAATGTGAGGACCACACAGGCTTCGCTCCTCGACCCTACCCCACCCGCTCCCCCGCCGCTTCATCCCTAACACCCCCCCCCCCACTCACCCCACCCACCCAGCCCATCGACGCCTGCATATTAGGTAGCCACTGTAAAGCTGACAGTATGAATACTCCGGGATGTGGCATAAGTGGAAACATAAAAGTTGAAAGGTAGTCTGAATGGCATTGTTCGTATTGGTTTCCGTGGCAATTGGGAGAGTATGCATACTAATCTTCATGGGCGGCGGGAGGTATATCGTTAGTGAGGAGCATTGGTCGGCAAGGTGGGTTTGTACCCCTCTCACGCCGACTCCAGTCCCCCATCATGGCAGGTTAATTTTTCTTCTCTTGCGACCCCAGACATCCCGATTCTGACAATGAAATCATGGTTATTTGCTTCACATTATGCTTTTGTGACATAATAATGCACATGTTGTTTCGCACTTATATTGGTTCCAATTGCAATAAATCGAGCAATCAAACAATCAAAAGTACGTCATGAAAAGTCGCCTGTAACGTTGCAGGAATGATCTAATTTTACCGGAACCCACTCTTTATATTTAATCCTAATCTACCATTATCTCATAAACTAATATATGTTCGACATTGCGTACCACAATATAGAAAAGCGAAAGGAAGGAATCGAAGCTCCGCCCCCAACCCCTTTCCTCACTGTACGGTGTGTACAAAGGTTCTGTCATCGTGGCGCTCCCATGTAGTCCCCGGGGGACCGCCCACCACATCAAAGGAACACGCAACTCGATCGGCCAGTGTAAAGACAATTGTTCGATTGGCGAGGGCCAGGAACCTGTTGCAACCCTGTTGCTTCCTGCCCTCGACTGCCACCACAACGATCGTCGGGTCGGACTTGATGCATTAAACAGATATCCACAGAAGATACGTGATATGCCTTGCTAACTCGGGCCGTCGATGGGGTCGCGTTTTGTGTTGACAGGAGGCTTTCTGGAACCACCCAAGCAGGCGACGCTAGATGAACTCTATCCCGTGCATTAACGACATATAGTCCTCGTGGACTTGGGGTGGTTAACGTCTCAAGGCGCTCTAACCTATGTACGTCTCAAGGCTGTCTAACCTATGTACGTCTCAAGGCTGTCTAATCTATATACGTCTCAAGGCGGTCTAACCTATGAACGTCTCAAGACGGTCTAATCTATGAACATCTCAAGGCGTTCTAACCTATGAATGTCTCAAGGCGGTCTAACCTATGAACGCCTCAAGGCGATCTAACCTATGGACGTTTCAAGGCGGTCTAACATATGAACGTCTCAAGGCGGTCTAACTTATAAACGTCTCAAGGCGGTCTAACCTATGAACGTCTTAAGGCGGTCTAACTTATAAACGTCTCAAGGCGGTCTAACCTATGAACGTCTTAAGGCGGTCTAACCTATGAACGTATCAAGGCGGTCTAACCTATGAACGTCTCAAGGCGGTCTAACCTATGAAGGTCTTAATGCGGTCTAACCTATGAACGCACCATGCGTTCCAACAGCCGCATTGATTCATCACGGGTAATATTGGAACATGGATTTTACAATGTCCATTCTTCCTGTTACAGCGAGGACTAGTTAGAGAGCATGACATGGGACTTAATATACCCATTGAATACATCACTCGAAATAATACACATTGTGGGGCGTGGTGCATTGCAGAGATCAAATATTGGTGCTTTAAGCCACCTTTGCGCGCATGAGAGACGCACACTCTGGACAAGACACCGCTGTGGACTGTGGGGAATGGAGCCTGCCCCGAGGTCCTTGCAGATGGTTGGGAGATACAGGATGGAATGCCTGGTGGTATTGAAATTGTAAAAGGGAAAAGAAGAAAGGAACTGTTGAAACTACATGTATATGGGTGAGTCGACACAGGGCTATAACAATGGGACTGTGGTCTTCACCCCTGTGTGCGGGGTTGACATAAGGCAAGAGCCAGCATCAACGCCTAATTGGGTAATACTAGACGAAGCCCAAGCCACGGACAAAAGAGAGAGCGTTTTTCCGTCATTTTGCCAGAATCGGAGGGATAGATATATGTCAAGCTAGGCAGTGCAGTTTAACCAGTCGAATGGAGGAGAGACGGCAGTAGATAAGATTGTAGTGGCAGACACTAGGGGCGAGATTGTAGTGGTAGACACGGGGGGGTGGGTGAGATTGTAGTGGCAGACATGAGGGGTGAGATTGTATTGGTAGACATGAGGGGTGAGATTGTAGTGGTAGACACGAGGGGTGGGTGAGATTGCAGTGGTAGACATGAGGGGTGAGATTGTAGTGGTAGACATGAGGGGTGAGATTGTAGTGGTAGACATGAGGGGTGAGATTGTATTGGTAGACATGAGGGGTGAGATTATAGTGGTAGACACGGGGGGGTAGGTGAGATTGTAGTGGTAGACATGAGGGGTGAGATTGTAGTGGTAGACACGAGAGGTGAGATTGTAGTGGTAGACACGAGGGGTAAAACTGTAGTGGTAGACACGAGGGGTGAGATTGTAGTGGTAGACACGAGGGGTGAGACTGTAGTGGTAGACACTAGGGGGCGAGATTGTAGCGGTAGACATGAGGGGTGAGATTGTAGTGGTAGACATGAGGAGTGAGATTGTAGTGGTAGACATGAGGGGTGAGATTGTAGTGGTAGACATGAGGGGTGAGATTGTAGTGGTAGACACGAGGGGTGAGATTGTAGTGGTAGACACAAGGGTGAGATTGTAGTGGTAGACACGAGGGTGAGATTGTAGTGGTAGACACGAGGGTTGAGACTGTAGTGGTAGACGCGAAGAGGTGAGATCGTAGTGGTAGACGCGAAGAGGTGAGGTCGTAGTGGTAGACGCGAAGAGGTGAGATCGTAGTGGTCGACGCGAAGAGGTGAGACCGTAGTGGTAGACGCGAAGAGGTGAGACCGTAGTGGTAGACGCGAATAGGTGAGACCGTAGTGGTAGACGTGAAGAGGTGAGATCGTAGTGGTCGACGCGAAGAGGTGAGACCGTAGTGGTAGACGCGAAGAGGTGAGACCGTAGTGGTAGATGCGAAGAGGTGAGACCGTAGTGGTAGACGCGAAGAGGTGAGATCGTAGTGGTCGACGCGAAGAGGTGAGACCGTAGTGGTAGCATGGGGCGTGAGATGATCACAAGGGTAGATAGGGGTAAGGGCCTAATCAGAAGGCAGGCAATGGGGGGCACATGATATTGCATTGGCAAATTATGCAACAGCAGATGAAAGGGTAATGAAAGCCTATAACGGCCGGCCAGCAGATGCAAAGAGCAGTGGGAGCAAAGGGAGGGGGGGAGGGGTATGAGGTGGGAGCAAAGGGAGGGGGGGTATGAGGTGGGAGCAAAGGGAGGCGGGGGGTATGAGGTGGGAGCAAAGGGAGGGGGGGTATGAGGTGGGAGCAAAGGGAGGCGGGGGGTATGAGGTGGGGGCAAAGGAAGGCGGGGGGTATGAGGTGGGAGCAAAGGGAGGCGGGGGGTATGAGGTGGGAGCAAAGGAAGGCGGGGGGTATGAGGTGGGAGCAAAGGGAGGCGGGGGGTATGAGGTGGGAGCAAAGGAAGAAAGGCATGGAAAATGATGGTCGGGAGGGGCAGCTGAACGCGAAAGGAAAACAAATAAAAGTGCGGGAGATGACCTAGGGACAACCGTATTGTGTGGCGGGAGGGGGGGGGGGGGGTGCGGGGCAGGAGAGACGGGGTAGATGAAAGTGTGGGTCATGAAACCGAGGGCTGGAGAGAGAGCGAGTGCGGGGCCAGAGCAGGGGGCGTCGGATATGACCGAGATAGGGGACCTCGTGGCAATGGTAAATAAGGGACAGTGGCAAAAGTATTGGGCCGACGGCTCACACGAAGGCGAACCCCTTACCCCCACCCCCCCCCCCCCCCCGCCACCACGTGGAGGGCCCCTACGACGGAAGAATGACAGCCAAGTCTCCCTCGGCCCCGTCCGGGACAACGCCTAGGTTGGTATTTAGCTGACCCTCCAGCCCGGGTCGTGTCAGAAAGGGGAGGGCAGTGGGTGGACAAAAACGTGAATATTGTACGCACGGCAACATGGCCTCTGGTGATGTTTGAATATTGTAGTGAGGTGTGGGGGAACCACTGGGTGGGCGTATGGAACCTGACTTGGAGGGAATGGGGAGGAGTGGGAGAGCCGGTGTGACGCTGATCTCAATGGGAGCTGGGCGATGTGGGCGCAAGTATGATGGGCAGGGGCAGTATAACTTGGTGGCGGGGGTGTCTCAGGTTTATAATTGCGAGCGCAAGGGAGCTCTTAAGATAACATGCATGCATATTCGAAGTCCATTTCAAGCATAGGCTTAGGACTTTCATTTCGTGTAACAGCCCCCATGAGACGTTTTCGGATTCGGAGTAAATATCAGTTGTACATAAATACATTCAAGCAAAGAGAGGTCGAAGCCTATTTTGTCATGTCTTTAATAATTAAATCAACTGCCCGACAAAATTAACGGATAAATTATTCAATGTTAACACTGGATGTATACTTCAAATTAAAGTTAATTTATAAGCGACGCGCTAAATGTCTGTTGCCAAACAGAGCGCTCTTGGTGACTGCCCATTTGCCGCTGTCATAGTGAGTAGTTGTGACGTCAAAATGTTATAAACATGACATCACAATGGCAGTTCCTAAGCAACAGAATGATATGCCACAAGCACGTGCATGGTATACGTCATCCCCCCAAAGATATTCGTTATGGTAAACCGAAGTGAGATTAATTTTTAATATAAATCTAGATGTATCCCCTCGGAATATCTGAATTAATAAATATACGCTCGCATTTTATAGGTAGCACCTATCCATATTATCGCTCAGTATTGCCAATAAAAGCCACGTGTTTACAATAAGAATCTCCCTAAACCGAACCAGGAATAAACCTTTCTATATCTTGAAAATAGAACACCTCTGTAGTCCGAATATACCGATTAGTCCCAGGCACACATTCGGTTTATAGAGCTTCCAATGCATATTATACATGCTGCCACGGAGTAACTTAGCCCCAGTTCTGTGGCTGTAGGACGGGCAAAAATCTGACGGGGCTAGACGGGCCCTGTCAGATTTTTGCCCGTCCTACCGCCACAGAACTGGGGCTAGGATTAACTGATCTCCCCACATGGCACGTACAATAAGCGGGACATGCGGCGATTTAACAGTGCTTCTGCGGGACATTTCCCATTGAGAAGTATCTACAACGTCAAGGGATATATCTAGGTCACTGTTACTATATTACGAATAAACAATGTGTAATAATGAAGAGATTAATATATCTCGAGTCGAGCTGATTAAATCAAAGTACTGCTTGACCGTGAGAAATGAAGACATCACAATGTCTTAAGGATAGATACTAGATGGATAAGACCATGTCTGCAAACAGATCCAAGAAGATGTAATAGGTGTTAAATTGTTCCATGGGCATCTATAAATATTGCGTTAAAAAAAGCGACTACGGATGAAGGCAAGGAAGAGTTAGGCTTTGTCATTAATTCTCCCTAATAGCACTGGGGAGAATTAATGACATACCAGTGTTAAAACTGTGCGCGTGGCTCATTTGGATACGAAGCACGCGCTGTAAGCCGTCGAACCCCAGCACGATGAACACCATTGCATTTAGCCAGTTTTACACTGCATACAAATACCATTGTAGGAAGAGAGAGATTTTGCGGGGCAGATAAGATTATTTGAAAGCAAAATAAATGTCGCCAGTTTTTTCAGCGACAGGTGCCAGGGCGAGGGTAGAAGATGGGGGGTGATGGAGGGGGGGGGGTGGAGGAAGACGCGGGGAGCAGCGAGTGTGGGAGAAGGGAGGGGTGAAAAAAGGGACGGTGGATGAGGGGGGTGGAGAAGGAAGGGTTGAGGCAGGAAGGGGTGGAGAAGGAAGGGCTGAGGCAGGAAGGGGTGGAGAATGAAGGGCTGAGACAGGAAGGGGTGGGGAAGGAAAGGCTGAGGCAAGAAGTGGTGGAGAAGGAAGGGCTGAGGCAGGAAAGAGTGGAGAAGGAAGGGCTGAGGCAGGAAGGGGTGGAGAAGGAAGGGCTGAGGCAGGAAGGGGTGGAAAAGGAAGGGCTGAGGCAGGAAGGGGTGGAGAATGAAGGGCTGAGACAGGAAGGGGTGGAGAAGGAAAGGCTGAGGCAAGAAGGGGTGGAGAAGGAAGAGCTGAGGCAGGAAAGGGTGGAGAAGGAAGGGCTGAGGCAGGAAGGGGTCGAGAACGAAGGGCTGAGGCAGGAAAGGGTGGAGAAGGAAGGGCTGAGACAGGAAGCGGTGGAGAAGGAAGGGCTGAGGCAGGAAGGGGTGGAGAATGAAGGGCTGAGACAGGAAGGGGTGGGGAAGGAAGGGCTGAGGCAGGAAGGGGTGGAGAAGGAAGGGCTGAGGCAGGAAAGGGTGGAGAAGGAAGGGCTGAGACAGGAATGGGTGGAGAAGGAAGGGCTGAGGCAGGAAAGGGTGGAGAAGGAAGGGCTGAGGCAGGAAGGGGTGGAGAAGGAAGGGCTGAGACAGGAAGGGGTGGAGAAGGAAGGACTGAGGCAAGAAGGGGTGGAGAAGGAAGGGTTGAGACAGGAAGGGTGGAGAAGGAAAGGCTGAGGCAAGAAGGGGTGGAGAAGGAAGGGCTGAGGCAGGAAAGGGTGGAGAAGGAAGGGCAGAGGCAAGAAGGGTGGAGAAGGAAGGGCTGAGACAGGTAGGGAAGGAGAAGGAAGGGCTGAGGCAAGAAGGGGTGGAGAAGGAAGGGCTGAGGCAAGAAGGGGTGGAGAAGGAAGGGCTGAGGCAGGAAGGGTGGAGAATGAAGAGCTGAGACAGGAAGGGGTGGAGAAAGAAGGGCTGAGGCAGGAAAGGATGGAGAAGGAAGGGCTGAGGCAGGAAGGGGTGGAGAATGAAGGGCTGAGACAGGAAGGGGTGGAGAAGGAAGGACTGAGGCAAGAAGGGGTGGAGACGGAAGGGTTGAGACAGGAAGGGGTGGAGAAGGAAAGGCTGAGGCAAGAAGGGGTGGAGAAGGAAGGGCTGAGGCAGGAAAGGGTGGAGAAGGAAGGGCGGAGGCAGGAAGGGGTGGAGAAGAAAGGGCTGAGACAGGCAGGGAAGGAGAAGGAAGGGCTGAGGCAAGAAGGGGTGGAGAATGAAGGGCTGAGGCAAGAAGGGGTGGAGAAGGAAGGGCTGAGGCAGGAAGGGTGGAGAATGAAGGGCTGAGACAGGAAGGGGTGGAGAAGGAAGGGCTGAGGCAGGAAAGGGTGGAGAAGGAAGGGCTGAGGCAGGAAGGGGTGGAGAATGAAGGGCTGAGACAGGAAGGGGTGGAGAAGGAAGGGCTGAGGCAGGAAAGGGTGGAGAAGGAAGGACTGAGACAGGAAGGGGTGGAGAAGGAAGGGTTGAGACAGGAAGGGGTGGAGCAGGAAAGGCTGAGGCAGGAAAGGGTGGAGAAGGAAGGGCTGAGGCAAGAAGGGTGGAGAAGGAAGGGCTGAGACAGGAAGGGATGGAGAAGGAAGGGCTGAGGCAAGAAGGGGTGGAGAAGGAAGGGCTGAGGCAAGAAGAGGTGGAGAAGGAAGGGCTGAGGCAAGAAGGGGTGGAGAAGGAAGGGCTGAGGCAAGAAGGGGTGGATAAGGAAGGGCTGAGGCAAGAAGGGGTGGAGAAGGAAGGGCTGAGGCAGGAAAGGGTGGAGAAGGAAGGACCGAGGCAAGAAGGGGTGGAGAAGGAAGGGTTGAGACAGGAAGGGGTGGAGCAGGAAAGGCTGAGGCAGGAAAGGGTGGAGAAGGAAGGGCTGAGGCAAGAAGGGTGGAGAAGGAAGGGCTGAGACAGGAAGGGATGGAGAAGGAAGGGCTGAGGCAAGAAGGGGTGGAGAAGGAAGGGCTGAGGCAAGAAGGGGTGGAGAAGGAAGGGCTGAGGCAAGAAGGGGTGGATAAGGAAGGGCTGAGGCAAGAAGGGGTCGAGAAGGAAGGGCTGAGACAGGAAGGGGTGGAGAAGGAAAGGCTGAGGCAAGAAGGGGTGGAGAAGGAAGGGCTGAGGCAGGAAAGGGTGGAGAAGGAAGGGCGGAGGCAAGAAGGGGTGGAGAAGGAAGGGCTGAGACAGGCAGGGAAGGAAAAGGAAGGGCTGAGGCAAGAAGGGGTGGAGAAGGAAGGGCTGAGGCAAGAAGGGGTGGAGAAGGAAGGGCTGAGGCAGGAAGGGTGGAGAATGAAGGGCTGAGACAGGAAGGGGTGGAGAAGGAAGGGCTGAGGCAGGAAAGGGTGGAGAAGGAAGGGCTGAGGCAGGAAGGGGTGGAGAATGAAGGGCTGAGACAGGAAGGGGTGGACAAGGAAGGACCGAGGCAAGAAGGGGTGGAGAAGGAAGGGTTGAGACAGGAAGGGGTGGAGCAGGAAAGGCTGAGGCAGGAAAGGGTGGAGAAGGAAGGGCTGAGGCAAGAAGGGTGGAGAAGGAAGGGCTGAGACAGGAAGGGATGGAGAAGGAAGGGCTGAGGCAAGAAGGGGTGGAGAAGGAAGGGCTGAGGCAAGAAGGGGTGGAGAAGGAAGGGCTGAGGCAAGAAGGGGTGGATAAGGAAGGGCTGAGGCAAGAAGGGGTGGAGAAGGAAGGGCTGAGGCAGGATGGGTGGAGAAGGAAGGACTGAGCCAGGAAGGGGGGAGAAGGAAGGGGTGGATAGGTGGAGGAGGCAAGGGTGATACTCGTATATCTTACAAAACGATAAGGGTTTCTGCGTTATCATGCCCTCTTACGGGTGTCACAGATTCGGGTAAAAAGGAGGTGGCGACATGGGGGTTAGGAGGGGGGAGGGGCAGAAGGAGCGATGGGTCTTGAGAATGGGTTAGAAAAAGGTAGGGAACATAAGAGAAAGAGAACAAGATAATGGGTAGATGTGTCTTCAAGCCAGAGCAGGTCCCGGGGATGGGCTGCCGGAGAGTATAGGACTATATGATGGGGTGTGGTAAGTCCCTGGTGGGGTTGTGTGAGGGTAGAAGGCTTGAGAAATAGTGAGAAAGCTGTCAATAGCGTGTGGTGAGGAGCGGTAGGTGGAGGGGGCTGGATGGGGATGTTTCACTCACACCCTCTCCCAAAGCCATTGTGTCGGTGGAGACGGATTCTTGTTTAAATGCAGCGCCAAACATCCGTGAGGAAGACCGCGCAGGTCACTCCAGGGGGCCAGGCACAGATCACGGGATACGTACGAGATCTGGAGACGAGATATAGCTTCAGAGACTAACTGGGCACTACTATGGGGAGAATCAGTGTAGGAAGGATCTTCTAGTGGGATCTGACGTGACTGGATCAGGAGGTCGGGATCAGGTCCCATCTCCGGAGATGTAGTGAGGACGTAGCGTAGCCGTCATAGCGCCGTCAAAAAATTAAATGAAATACTGCAAAAGCGGCCTAAAACATTTAAATCCACCCAGGCATGCCTCCATGCTAAACTCGCTCGCGGTGCGTATGTCTGCATTAAGGTACCTTGGGGCCATGGATCATGATGATTAGCAATCCATGGTATATACTCAAGCGCACACCAGAGCTAACCCGAGGTAAGGAACCTCCCGGGGCGATGAATGAAGAATGGATAAATCATGCCCCAGCTTAGGTATTAACCACTACACAGGAGAACGGACACCCCTCCTACGCATATTGTTATTAATGACGTCTTACCTCCTAGGTTAGTCTCCGCCAGCGGGACATAGTAGGACTACCCTATACATACTCAAGCGATGAAACATATCTCACTGAGCACGTGGAGTCCTCTGCGATGTTGTTATCTGTTATCTAACCCTTTTTTTAAACGACTGCAGGGATTTGAATCTCGTCGGAGAATGTTTTTAAGGGCTGTGACTTGAAAGCTCGCAAATTTGTATTCTAGCAGTACATTCCTCTGTCGAACCATACTTTATTCGGCTACGAATTTAACATTGATTTATTTATTATTAGTCAATTCATGGGCATGATCGAAGGCTTTGGGGACACAAAACACAGTTTCGCCCCCAAAAAACTCAATAATAACGCATGATTTTGGTGCGTGGCAAAGCGATGTTTACTGGATTGAGCCTGAATTATGGGTCATTTATCGGCGAGCAAAAAATTAGACGAATAATATCCATTGGAATAACACGACCATTACTTTCTCAGAGAAAGGTTTTCCCTACCGGCGACGCGCTCCTTGCATTCTTCGCGACAACGTCGGCGACGGTGTCCCTGGCCGGACGAGATACAAGTGTTTCTGCGGCCAGACACCGGGACATAAATCTCGTGTGCTGTACTAGGGGTTAAGCAGCGTAAAAGGGCAGGATACATATTTGAACAAAAACTCTACCATACATCCGCTCACCAACCCCTCCCCCCCCCCTCCCACATTTTTTTTTACTATAGCACACTATGAGAGATTTGTTTTAGTCGGATGGATGACCCCTGCCGCCCTAACGGATGGATCCCCCCACCCCCCTACCGCCGATACCGTCACCCTAATGGATGGACCTCCCTGCCCCCACCACTCTGCCGCCGGTACCGTCGCCGAACTAGATCTTACATCCATCTGGAGCCCTTAGTGACCCGAATGTTGCTTAGTGAGGATAGGATGTGAAGTGTCTGGGAAGAGATGGTGGTGTGCAGAGAGCCGGAAGGCATGACGGGGCGGGGTGGGTTGGGGGAAGGGGAGAGGGGAAGGAGACTTTTTCATAGGGGTCGCCACTGTGAAAGAGGCCGAGGAATTCTCAGAATCATTCATCTCATCACAAATGACCTTGACTACGCTAGCCATGGGGACTGGATAGGTGGGTGGCTTTCAGCCCACCACAATGACCCCTCACGCACCCCCCACCCCTTCTGTCCCCCCTAGAAAGTGAGTATCCAGGTGGTGTGCGGTCAGACTGGCGACACGACGACACGATGACACGACGACACGATTCTAAAGGGACGGTGAGGGTTGATCACAGGGTCGGAGACCTGTCAGGTACGTGGCTCAAGTGAAACGAATCATTTCCCTGCCATCTCGTAACTTTTGTGCAACTTGATGAAACTATATTACAAGGTTGATCAGAAGAGGATAGGAAACGTTGCTTGTAACATATATGTCTTCCACATATATAGGGTATGGACAACCACCAGGACCCAGCTCATACATCTTGGACAAGGCGATTTCTGGTTCTAGATTGTCTCGATCAAAAGCCTAACATGAGCATCGACAAATCGAGCAAACTGCTCACCAAATCCTAATGGCGCATCGACAAAGCAAATGAATCACTGATAAAATCCTAATCTCGCATCGACAAAGCAAATAAATCACTGATAAAATCCTAATCTCGCATCGACAAAGCAAATAAATCACTGATAAAATCATAATGGCGCATCGACAAAGTGAATAAATCACTGATAAAGTCCTAATGGCGCATCGACAAAGCAAATAAATCACTGATAAAGTCCTAATGGCGCATCGACAAAGCAAATGAATCACTGATAAAATCTTAATCTCGCATCGACAAAGCAAATAAATCACTGATAAAATCCTAATGGCGCATCGGAAAGCAAATAAATCACTGATAAAGTCCTAATGGCGCATCGACAAAGCAAATTAATCACTGATAAAATCCTGATGGCGCTTCGACAAAGCAAATAAGTCACTGATAAAATCCTAATGGCGCATCGGAAAGCAAATAAATCACTGATAAAGTCCTAATGGCGCATCGACAAAGCAAATAAATCACTGATAAAATCCTAATGGCGCATCGACAAAGCAAATGAATCACTGATAAAATCCTAATCTCGCATCGACAAAGCAAATAAATCACTGATAAAATCCTAATGGCGCATCGACAAAGCAAATGAATCACTGATAAAATCCTAATCTTGCATCGACAAAGCAAATAAATTACTGATAAAATCCTAATGGCGCATCGACAAAGCAAATAAATTACTGATAAAATCATAATGGCGCATCGACAAAGCAAATAAATTACTGATAAAATCCTAATGGCGCATCGACAAAGCCAATAAATCACTGATAAAATCCTAATGGCGCATCGACAAAGCAAATAAATCACTGATAAAATCCTAATGGCGCATCGGAAAGCAAATAAATCACTGATAAAATCCTAATGGCGCTTCGACAAAGCCAATAAATCACTGATAAAATCCTAATGGCGCATCGACAAAGCAAATAAATCACTGATAAAATCCTAATGGCGCATCGACAAAGCAAATTAATCACTGATAAAATCCTAATGGCGCATCGGAAAGCAAATAAATCACTGATAAAATCCTAATGGCGCTTCGACAAAGCCAATAAATCACTGATAAAATCCTAATGGCGCATCGACAAAGCAAATAAATCACTGATAAAATCCTAATGGCGCATCGGAAAGCAAATAAATCACTGATAAAATCCTAATGGCGCATCGACAAAGCAAATGAATCACTGATAAAATCCTAATCTTGCATCGACAAAGCAAATAAATTACTGATAAAATCCTAATGGCGCATCGACAAAGCAAATAAATTACTGATAAAATCATAATGGCGCATCGACAAAGCAAATAAATTACTGATAAAATCCTAATGGCGCATCGACAAAGCCCATAAATCACTGATAAAATCCTAATGGCGCATCGACAAAGCAAATAAATCACTGATAAAATCCTAATGGCGCATCGGAAAGCAAATAAATCACTGATAAAATCCTAATGGCGCTTCGACAAAGCCAATAAATCACTGATAAAATCCTAATGGCGCATCGACAAAGCAAATAAATCACTGATAAAATCCTAATGGCGCATCGACAAAGCAAATAAATCACTGATAAAATCCTAATGGCGCATCGACAAAGCAAATTAATCACTGATAAAATCCTAATGGCGCTTCGACAAAGCAAATAAGTCACTGATAAAATCCGCTGGGCTGGGCTGGGGCGGGGTGAGCTGGGGTGGGCTGGGCTGGGGAGGGGTGGGCTGGGGTGGGGTTGGCGTGACACCGTGTAGCTGGCCGGTCGGAGAGGGGATGTAGACGTTGACTGATCCACCTAACCACTGGTAGCTGTGATTCCTCCCACCGGAAATGGTCGTGTTAACCTGAATTGGCAGCAAACAGAAGCTGAGCGACACTTAAGCTGTCAGAAAATCAGAGACGGCGGAGGGAGAGACGGAGAGATGGGATGAGAGAGAGGGGGGCAAACAGAGTAAGAAGCTCCGGAGGAGTAGGATAAGGAGAGAGAGAGAGAGAGAGAGAGAGGGAGGGGGAGAGATTGGAGGAGAGATACGAAGGGGGGGGGGCAGCGGGAAAGGGGGGTGGGGTGGGCGTGGTGGGCGACAGTTAAAGAAGATTGCCACTGGCCACCTTGATGGCTCCGTTCCCCTCTGGCGGTGGCCATGGTGACGGATAGGGTGCTTCCGGGTCAACCAGGGGAACTGGTTGCGAAGGGCACGCGAAGGGTTTCAGGGGACAGGCTGTCGAATGATGTGGCTCCACCCCGGCCAATAAACCCACCATTACCAGTCGACCAGACTCAGATGAGGCTAAATGAAAGTGACAGATATTGCGTCGATGGGTCACGTGCTTATCCGAGCGACACGCGCGATTTTATAGCGAGGCTTTGACCTTGCTGAAGACGCTGAGATTGCACTGAAGGACGCACTAGAAGTAAAGGGGCACAATGAGTCTGGCAGCATTCCTGGTGGCGTAAAGGGAATTTACGTCGGGCTTATGCAGCGTAATTTGTTATACGACTTAGGAAACCCGCATGTTGTTAATGCTAATCACGTGACTGTACATAAGCTATAGCTGTAGGCTTCTTTCATTGGATACAGATTGAGGAACGTCGCCTACTCGCCCACGGAATCCATTCTGGTACAGTGGTTCTCTGATTTAACCCTCTGTATACCGCAGGTAGTGGGTTCAAGCCCCACCCGTGTCTGGGGCCGTTTCATTTCATCCCTTCACCGCCTTGGCTCAGATGTTCTTCGGCCCGCTTTAGCCCATGCGTGCACAAAAACGGCCTAAAACACCTAAATCTACCCATACCTAATCTACCATCCATGCTAGCATCGCTCGCTGCGTGTATGTCTGCATTACGGTACCTTGGTGCTATGGAGCATGGTGAATAGCAACCCATGGTATATACTCAAGCACTAATCGCCTCCCATATAAAATGATAGTATGGGTAAACTGACGTGTCGGGGCCACTTTTGTGCACACCGGAGTTAAACCGAGCCAACCACCTCGCGGGAAATGAGATGCACACACGGGGTGTGTGAGCACACCAAGCCCCAGATACCCACGCGGAACATGAGCGCGCATCGACCCTTTGTGTCAGTCGAAAACCCCGCCTAATGCCAACTGAGCTAGGCTTCAACACAATCGCACATGGCATTTAAACGTGTGTTTCTGTTGGGCGATGATCACAAAGGCAAAACAAGTATAGCAGGCGGCGTGGTTTCACGTAAGCTTCCGGTCGTTAATTAATTGTGACACAAACAACAATTGATTAAATCTCTTGTAATGGTCGGGGGATTCCAGCCACTCACAAAACCTCGCAGATTTTCACTGATCAGTAATTCCTCTGCAGGCCGCCAGGCGGTGGCGGCGCCTTTTGTCTAAACGACTAGCCAAAACAAACAGCCTTGGAACATTCTCTCTTCTTTGTGAGGGAGGAACAAAATGCCTCGAGAAATATCGTCGCAACATCCTAGATGGAGTGGGGGGGGGTGGGTAATGGGAGAAAAAGAGGTTGGGGCTGCGGCCTGTTGCTGCCAGACAGAGGGATACGTCCACGAGTCTCTTGCTGCCAAGGAGACGACAACGGCTGGTTGGTGGGGGAGGATGGGAAGGGGGGAGAGAAATGGCGACGGGGAGGGGGGTCTAGGGGTAGGGTATTATAAGTTAAAAGCCGAAGTTGACCCAGCCCTGGGGCTGACCGCATTGCAGCAGGTAACCTAGCGGGCCGACTGGTTGGTTGGTGGCTTGCCTGCGAACGCATCTCACACGAAGCTCACTGGCTTCCTCGTGAGGCCATACATAGTGGCAATGGCTGGATGTCCGTCCGTCCCTGGGAACTTCATTAATCAGTGCTTGTTCTGTTTTTCTTGGTTCCGATGTGGCCGCGATTGTGGGCCATTTTTTGCAGGAGGAAAGTAGCAGGCTTATAATTGTAACGAACAACGAACAAGTCCCATAAATACTACTACTAATAGTAATACAATCTTTATTGCCATGGATAGTACACAAATCAATATAATAAAGTACAGGTTGGCAAGGAGCAGACGCCGAGGCTTATTTGCTCAAAAAACCCAAAAAAACAAACAAAACAAAAACAGGACAAATGGAAACAGTAGTTGGACAATCTAAAATTGTATATTAATTTGGCCTATTCGTGCACGGGGTCTGGGAAGGAGTGTGGGGGGGTTGGGGGGAGCAGTCGAGGCGAGCTCCTTTATGTGGCGGCCTGATGCTTGCTCCCTTTCATCCAGGCAGCCAGCCAGCCAGCCAGCCAGCCAGCCAGCCAGCTTCCAGCCAGTCAGCCAGTCAGCCAGTCAGCCAGCTAGCTAGCCAGCCAGCCAGCCAGCCATCCATCCAGCCAGCCAGCCAGCCATCCATCCAGCCATCCAGCTTCCAGCCAGCCAGCCAGTCAGCCAGTCAATCAGCCAGGGATCCAGCCATCCAGCTCCCAGTCAGCCAGTCAGCCAGCCAGCCAGCCAGTCAGCCAGCCAGCGATCTAGCCATCCAGCTCCCAGCCAGTCAGCCAGTCAGTCAGCCAGCCAGCCAGTCAGCCAGTCAGTTAGTCAGTTAGCCAGCCAGCCAGTCAGCCAGCCAGCCAGTCAGCCAGCCAGCCATCCAGCTCCCAGCCAGTCAGCCAGTCAGTCAGCCAGTCAGCCAGCCAGCCAGTCAGCCAGTCAGTCAGTCAGTCAGCCAGCCAGCCAGCCAGCCAGTCATCCAGCCAGTCGGCCTTCCAGCCATCCAGCTCCCAGCCAGTCAGCCAGTCAGTCAGCCAGCCAGCCAGTCAGCCAGTCGGCCAGTCAGCCAGCCAGCGATTCAGCTCCCAGCCAGTCAGCTAGCCAGCCAGCCAGTCAGCCAGTCAGTCAGTCAGCCAGCCAGCCAGCCAGTCAGCCAGCCAGCCAGCCAACCCGACAGCCAGCCAGACAGCCAGCCAGCCAGCCAGCCATCCAGCCATCTAGCTCCCAGCCAGTCAGCCAGCCAGCCAGTCAGCCAGCCAGCCATCCAGCTCCCAGCCAGTCAGCCAGTCAGTCAGCCAGTCAGCCAGCCAGCCAGCCAATCAGCCAGTCAGTCAGTCAGTCAGCCAGCCAGCCAGTCAGCCAGCCAGCCAGTCGGCCTTCCAGCCATCCAGCTCCCAGCCAGTCAGCCAGTCAGTCAGCCAGTCAGTCAGTCAGTCAGTCAGCCAGCCAGCCAGTCAGCCAGCCAGTCGGCCTTCCAGCCATCCAGCTCCCAGCCAGTCAGCCAGTCAGTCAGCCAGCCAGCCAGTCAGCCAGTCAGCCAGTCAGCCAGCCAGCGATCCAGCTCCCAGCCAGTCAGCTAGCCAGCCAGCCAGTCAGCCAGTCAGTCAGTCAGCCAGCCAGCCAGCCAGTCAGCCAGCCAGCCAGCCAACCAGACAGCCAGCCAGTCAGCCAGCCAGCCAGCCAGCCAGCCAGCCAGCCAGCCAGCCAGCCATTCAGCTTCCAGCCAGTCAGCCAGTCAGCCAGTCAGCCAGCCAGCCATCCAGCCATCTAGCTCCCAGCCAGTCAGCCAGCCAGCCAGTCAGCCAGCCAGCCATCCAGCTCCCAGCCAGTCAGCCAGTCAGTCAGCCAGTCAGCCAGCCAGCCAGTCAGCCAGTCAGTCAGTCAGTCAGCCAGCCAGCCAGTCAGCCAGCCAGCCAGTCGGCCTTCCAGCCATCCAGCTCCCAGCCAGTCAGCCAGTCAGTCAGCCAGTCAGTCAGTCAGTCAGTCAGCCAGCCAGCCAGTCAGCCAGCCAGTCGGCCTTCCAGCCATCCAGCTCCCAGCCAGTCAGCCAGTCAGTCAGCCAGCCAGCCAGTCAGCCAGTCAGCCAGTCAGCCAGCCAGCGATCCAGCTCCCAGCCAGTCAGCTAGCCAGCCAGCCAGTCAGCCAGTCAGTCAGTCAGCCAGCCAGCCAGCCAGTCAGCCAGCCAGCCAGCCAACCAGACAGCCAGCCAGACAGCCAGCCAGCCAGCCAGCCATCCAGCCATCTAGCTCCCAGCCATTTAGCCAGCCAGCCAGCCATTCAGCTTCCAGCCAGTCAGCCAACCAGCCAGCCAGTCAGTCAGCCAGTCAGCCAGTCAGTCAGCCAGCCAGTCAGCCAGCCAGTCAGCCAGCCAGCCAGCCAGCCAGCCAGCCAGCCATTCAGCTTCCAGCCAGTCAGCCAGTCAGCCAACCAGCCAGCCATCCAGCCATCCAGCACACAGTCAGGCGGAGGGACACAATCTCGGCACACTTGCGACACCTAATCGGCCACCTCTGGCCACCTTTGATTAATCCCCAAGCGGTGGAACCACCTGCTCCAGCCCTGTGATGGCAACCCGTGCGTCGCGCCCTCTACCGTCAATCAGGGTCAGAGACCCGCAGAGCTCCTTAACCGCTCTGGTGGGGGTGGCGGTGGCGACAAGGGAAGGCTGGCCAAGCTCTCAGCCTTCAATGTCACGTACGGCACGCGAAGTCGCACCTTAAGCTTACTCCTGAGTAATAATATATATGCATATGCATACAATGATATATATATATATAGCATTCTTCTCTCTCTAGGGGATCTGCCCCGCGACACCTCTTCACCCCTATTTATGTGACGGTCCCCACGCAGACAATGAGCCGAGCGGTGAGAAATCACCCCCCCCCCCCCGCCCCCCCCCTTATTTCGCCACTACTTCACCGCCCTCCACCCCCTCCCCGCGCTTGTGCCATTCCATACACACACTACGCACCCTTTTCCATGCCCATGTACCGCCCGAGTCTCTAGTGGCCCGCATACACCCCACTGACCCACCTCTCTGTGAGTGTGAGACCAGTGTATCCCCAGAGAGTGAGCCCCCGGGGGCTTGACGCGGTGGTCAGTGGCGAGAGACACACTGATCCGATTGGCCGTTTGGCTTTCCTTTGCGGATATCCCGGTGTCAAACACTTCTGAATTATTGATCGTCTCTGGAGGCGCCAATACCATCGGGGGCGCTTCCTTTTGTAATAATCTTCAACTTCTAAAGAGAGCGAAATCCTCGACAACATGCATATTACACCCCGGTCCCCGAAACAAAACAACTAAAAAGTAGTGTAATTTTTATATACGTAGGTAAAAAGATTTATCGCTTGTAAAACCATCGCCCATTACAGAGGCGAGTATGCTAAATTCGCAATGGTAGTGACATTCGGGCCAACCGCCGAAGGTCAAGTTCAGCGTGTCGTGTGCGTCACGTGACGCACGTGTCACGTGACCGGGAGTGGATCTTGATCCGGCCCGCCGAGCGTCCTGCCTTGTGGAGTCTATGTCGCCAGATCTCGCCATCTTCTCCATCGGCATTTGACCGGCTCCTTCACCGGCTCCTTCTCCAAATGGAGGGAGATTTCACCGGCTCCTTCACCGGCTCCTTCTCCACATGGAGGGAGATTTCACCGGCTCCTTCACCGGCTCCTTCTCCACATGGAGGGAGATTTCACCGGCTCCTTCACTGGCTCCTTACCCACATGGAGGGAGATTTCACCAGCTTCTTCACCGACTCCTTCTCCACATAGAAGGAGATTTCACCGGCTCCTTCACCGGGTCCTTCGCCACATGGAGAGAGATTTCACCGGCTCCTTCACCGGCTCCTTCTCCACATGGAGGAAGGAGAATTCATTAGTCGTCAATTTCTTATCTCTCTTTCCTTATCGCCAGCTCGTGCCTTCCACACACTTTTTTTTCCTTTGTCTGTCTCACATAATCTCGTTGTCCTTATATCGCTTCGCTAGTCGTATTCTTTCAATACGGGTTTTGCTCCCTTTTTCACTCCTTACGTTGCTCTATATCTCCGTCCTCAATCTTCGTTCTTTAGGCACATTTTTACATTCTCTTCACTCGTATTCTCTACATCAGCATTCTCTCTTGTTGTTGACCTCTGTCCAGGCGCTGAAGGTCGTCCATCAGAAAACCCCCAATGTTACAACGAGCTGCTCTGCGTATTTGGCATGGTGGTAATGTTCACCCCCACCAACTACCCCACCTCCGCATCCACCCACTGCCGCCACCATACAAAATCTGCGCCAATGTGGCCATTCTTTTACTACCCCCCCTTCGGGGAGAAGATGGGATGCTCAGATTGTCTATCATTTTCATCAGCGATGACCTCCCTTGGACCCCTTCATCTAGTTCTCCTATTATCGCCCGAGGATCTTTCACCTCTGCGTGGCCAATCGTGTGCCTACCACCCCACTCTACCCCACCCCACCCCGATGCACACCACCCCTCCTCACCCCTCCCAAATGCACCCCACCTCACCCCACCACAAACCGCATGAGTCATGCAGCCCAGACGGCAGTTCCCCGCCTTATGCCACTGGCCTCAGTTCCCGCTCCGTCTGCCTAGTATCAGTGGCCTCAGTTCCCGCTCTGTCTGCCTAGTATCAGTGGCCTCAGTTCCGTTCGGTCTGCCTAGTATCAGTGGCCTCAGTTCCCGCTCTGTCTGCCTAGTATCAATGGCCTCAGTTCCGTTCGGTCTGCCTAGTATCAGTGGCCTCAGTTCCCGCTCCGTCTGCCTAGTATCTCTGGCCGCCGTTCCCGCTCCGTCTGCCTAGTATCAGTGGCCTCAGTTCCCGCTCCGTCTGCCTAGTATCTCTGGCCCCCGTTCCCGCTGCGTCTGCCTAGTATCAGTGGCCTCAGTTCCCGCTCCGTCTGCCTAGTATCTCTGGCCCCCGTTCCCGCTCCGTCTGCCTAGTATCAGTGGCCTCAGTTCCCGCTCCGTCTGCCTAGTATCTCTGGCCCCCGTTCCCGCTGCGTCTGCCTAGTATCAGTGGCCTCAGTTCCCGCTCCGTCTGTCTAGTATCTCTGGCCCCCGTTCCCGCTCCGTCTGCCTAGTATCAGTGGCCTCAGTTCCCGCTCCGTCTGTCTAGTATCTCTGGCCCCCGTTCCCGCTGCGTCTGCCTAGTATCAGTGGCCTCAGTTCCCGCTACGTCTGCCTAGTATCAGTGGCCTCAGTTCCCGCTCCGTCTGCTTAGTATCTCTGGCCCCAGTACCCGCTGCGTCTGCCTAGTATCAGTGGCCTCAGTTCCGTTCGGTCTGCCTAGTATCAGTGGCCTCAGTTCCCGCTCCGTCTGTCCAGTATCAGTGACCTCAGTTCTCGCGCCGTCTGCCTAGTGTCACTGGCCCCAGTTCCCGCTCCGTGTGTCTAGTATATCTGGCCCCAGTTCCCGCTCCATCTGCCTAGTATCAGTGGCCCCCGTTCCCGCTCCGTCTGTCTAGTATCTCTGGCCCCAGTTCTCGCGCCGTCTGCCTAGTATCTCTGGCCCCCGTTCCCGCTCCGTCTGTCTAGTATCAGTGGCCTCAGTACTCGCGCCGTCTGCCTAGTGTCACTGGCCCCAGTTCCCATTCCGTCTGTCTAGTATCTCTGGCCTCAGTTCCCGCTCCGCCTGCCTAGTATCAGTGGCCCCCGTTCCCTCTCCGTCTGTCTAGTATCTCTGGCCCCAGTTCCCGCTCCGCCTGCCTAGTATCAGTGGCCCCCGTTCCCTCTCCGTCTGTCTAGTATCTCTGGCCCCAGTTCCCGCTCCGCCTGCCTAGTATCAGTGGCCTCAGTTCCCGCTCCGCCTGCCTAGTATCAGTGGCCTCAGTTCCCGCTCCGTCTGTCCAGTATCAGTGACCTCAGTTCTCGCGCCGTCTGCCTAGTGTCACTGGCCCCAGTTCCCGCTCCGTGTGTCTAGTATATCTGGCCCCAGTTCCCGCTCCATCTGCCTAGTATCAGTGGCCCCCGTTCCCGCTCCGTCTGTCTAGTATCTCTGGCCCCAGTTCTCGCGCCGTCTGCCTAGTATCTCTGGCCCCCGTTCCCGCTCCGTCTGTCTAGTATCAGTGGCCTCAGTACTCGCGCCGTCTGCCTAGTGTCACTGGCCCCAGTTCCCATTCCGTCTGTCTAGTATCTCTGGCCTCAGTTCCCGCTCCGCCTGCCTAGTATCAGTGGCCCCCGTTCCCTCTCCGTCTGTCTAGTATCTCTGGCCCCAGTTCCCGCTCCGCCTGCCTAGTATCAGTGGCCTCAGTTCCCGCTCCGCCTGTCTAGTTTCACTGGCTTCAATTCCTGCTCCGTCTGCTTAGTATCACTGGCCTCAGTTCTCGCTCCATCTGCCTAGTATCTCTGGCCCCAGTTCCCGCTCTGTCGGTCTAGTATCCCTGGCCTCAGTTGTCGCTCCGCCTGCCTAGTATCACTGGCCCCCGTTCCCACTCCGTCTGTCTAGTATCTCTTGCCCCCGTTCCCGCTCCGTCTGTCTAGTATCTATGGCCCCAGTTCCCGCTCCATCTGCCTAGTATCTCTGGCCCCAGTTTCCGCTCTGTCTGTCTAGTATCAGTGGCCCCCGTTCCCGCTCCGTCTGTCTAGTATCTATGGCCCCAGTTCCCGCTCCATCTGCCTAGTATCTATGGCCCCAGTTTCCGCTCTGTCTGTCTAGTATCAGTGGCCCCCGTTCCCGCTCCGTCTGCCTAGTATCTCTGGCCCCCGTTCCCGCTCCGTCTGTCTAGTGTAAGTGGCCTCAGTTCTCGCGCCGTCTGCCTAGTGTCAGTGGCCTCAGTTCCCGCTCCGCCTGCCTAGTATCAGTGGCCTCAGTTCCAGCTCCGCCTGCCTGGTATTAGTGGCCTCAGTTCTCGCTCCGCCTGCCTAGTATCTCTGGCCCCAGTTCCCGCTGCGTCTGCCTAGTATCAGTGGCCCCAGTTCCCGTTCCGTCTGCCTAGTATCTGTAGTCTGATTTTCTATCACTACCTTACTCTCAACATTAACCCACCCATTCCTCATTAACTTCACCACCTCTATCAACCCCACCACTCCAACCAACTCAAGTACCCTATTCATGGAGATTTTTCTACCCCACCGACAGAACACCCCAACATCTCTCGGCCCCAGCCACCCCCCCCCCCCCACCCTCACCATCCAGCTGGACAAGGCCAGGCCACACGAACACATATACGGACCCTCGTCCACTGCTGGCATCTATGCATCCACCCCTACCCACCCAACCCCAAACCGCCCACATCCTATTTCCAACCTTCGTTATCACACTTTTTATTTTAGGTAACGCCGGTACCTTCCCCATCCACCGTATCCCCCTACCCCCCATCCTCTACCCTCCACCCCTCTACCCCCAACCAGCTGCCCGTCATGGTATCTACGTCATCATTGCGTCTGCGTCCATTAAAAATTTCCCGTATTCCCACTGTCATCGAAGTGCGTTGGGTTTACAGCCTCATTCGCACCCCCCTCTCCCCTCCTTCCCCCCACCGACTCCCCTTACCCCTTACCCCATGCATGTCCGCTTCGCCAAAGCTCGTCTTTTTCTCCAAGGGTAGTTAATTAAATGGCCTTACAAGCGTCCCACATAACTTACGCCCTTCTCACTCAACGCCGACCCCCTCCACAACCCACAACGCCACTTCACAACCCCCACCCCCTCCACAACCCACAACCCCACTTCACAACCCCCACCCCCTCCACAACCCACAGCCCCTC
>OZ025264.1:14133350-14160855 GCA_964019135.1 Arenicola marina
AACAAAACCAGCTCAGACAAATTTGGAAGCTTGCTCTTTGGTCACTAAAGAAACGCAGTTGATTTCGCTGCAATGGAAAATACTCCACGACATTTATCCCACTAATACTCTGCTACAAAGATGGAAAATGTCTCAGTCAAATCTATGTAAACGCATGCAATGAGCCAGACACCACCATGCATTATTTTTATAAATGCAAAGAATTATGGGATGATGTAAAACACAATATACAAACGAAGCTGTTGCTAGGGAAACCTTTCTAGGTGAACGAATGCACTTGATTTGATGTATTATCAATTTATGTGTGTATATATGTTTATATGGTAATGTAACTTCGTTTTCCTTCTTTCTTTTGTGGAAATCAAATTTATAAAAAAAAAAAAAAAAAAAAAAAAAAAAAAAAACGTTTCCGAAAGATAAAGGATAAGCTTTTCTTTGCAGAGATCACGGGGTTACTCCCGGAGACCTAGCTTCTCTTGCAAAGATCTCCCCGACTTCCTCCCAGCGCACCCTCCAATAACAATGTATTATTCCGGTTACACTCCTGTCTCCAGTTCAATATATGGTCAGTGACGAGGGGTAGGGGTTAGGGTGGTGGTGATGGTGGTGGGGGGATAGGGGTTAGGGTGGTGGTGATGGTGGTGGGGGGATAGGGGTTAGGGTGGTGGTGATGGTGGTGGGGGGATAGGGTTAGGGTGGTGGGTGGTGGTGATGGTGGTGGGGGGATAGGGGTTAGGGTGGTGGTGATGGTGGTGGTGGTGGTGGGGGGATAGGGGTTAGGGTGGTGGTGATGGTGATGGTGGTGGGGGGATAGGGGTTAGGGTGGTGGGTGGTGGTGATGGGGTGGGGGGATAGGGGTTAGGGTGGTGGTGATGGTGGTGATGGTGGTGGGGGGATAGGGGTTAGGGTGGTGGGTGGTGGTGATGGTGGTGGGGGGATAGGGGTTAGGGTGGTGGGTGGTGGTGATGGTGGCGGGGGGACAGAGGTTAGGGTGGTGGGTGGTGGTGATGGTGGCGGGGGGATAGGGGTTAGGGTGGTGGTGATGGTGGTGGGGGGATAGGGTTAGGGTGGTGGGTGGTGGTGATGGCGGTGAGGGGAAAGGGGTTAGGGTGGTGGGTGGTGGTGATGGTGGCGGGGGGATAGGGTTAGGGTGGTGGGTGGTGGTGATGGTGGTGGGGGATAGGGGTTAGGGTGGTGGGTGGTGGTGATGGCGGTGAGGGGATAGGGGTTAGGGTGGTGGGTGGTGGTGATGGTGGTGGGAGGATAGGGGTTAGGGTGGTGGGTGGTGGTGATGGTGGTGGGGGAGAGGGGTTAGGGTGGTGGGTGGTGGTGATGGTGGCGGGGGGATAGGGGTTAGGGTGGTGGGTGGTGGTGATGGTGGTGGGGGATAGGGGTTAGGGTGGTGGGTGGTGGTGATGGTGGCGGGGGGGACAGGGGTTAGGGTGGTGGGTGGTGGTGATGGTGGCGGGGGGATAGAGGGTTTGGGTGGTGGGTGGTGGTGATGGTGGCAGGGGGATAGGGGTTAGGGTGGTGGGTGGTGGTGATGGTGGCGGGGGGATAGGGGTTAGGGTGGTGGGTGGTGGTGATGGCGGTGAGGGGATAGGGGTTAGGGTGGTGGGTGGTGGTGATGGTGGTGGGGGATAGCGGTTAGGGTGGTGGGTGGTGGTGATGGTGGTGGGAGGATAGAGGTTAGGGTGGTGGGTGGTGGTGATGGTGGCGGGGGGATAGAGGTTAGGGTGGTGGGTGGTGGTGATGGTGGCGGGGGGATAGGGGTTAGGGTGGTGGGTGGTGGGGATGGTGGTGTGAGGATAGAGGTTAGGGTGGTGGGTGGTGGTGATGGTGGTGGGGAGATAGGGGTTAGGGTGGTGGTGATGGTGGTGATGGTGGTGGGAGGATAGGCGTTAGGGTGGTGGGGTGGTGGTGATGGCGGTGGGGGGATAGGGGTTAGGGTGGTGGGTGGTGGTGATGGCGGTGGGGGGATAGGGGTTAGGGTGGTGGTGATGGTGGTGATGGTGGTGGGAGGATAGAGGTTAGGGTGGTGGGTGGTGGTGATGGTGGTGGGGGGATAGGGGTTAGGGTGGTGGTGATGGTGCGTGATGGTGGTGGGAGGATAGGGGTTAGGGTGGTGGGTGGTGGTGATGGTGGTGGGGATAGGGGTTAGGGTGGTGGTGATGGTGGTGATGGGTGGTGGGGGGATAGAGGTTAGGGTGGTGGGTGGTGGTGATGGCGGTGGGGGGATAGGGGTTAGGGTGGTGGTGATGGTGGTGATGGTGGTGGGAGGATAGGGGTTAGGGTGGTGGTGATGGTGGTGATGGTGGCGGGGGGATAGGGGTTAGGGTGGTGGTGATGGTGGTGATGGTGGCGGGGGGATAGGGGTTAGGGTGGTGGTGATGGTGGTGATGGTGGTGGGGGGATAGGGGTTAGGTTGGTGGTGATGGTGGTGATGGTGGTGGGGGATAGAGGTTAGGGTGGTGGGTGTGGTGATGGCGGTGGGGGGGATAGGGGTTAGGGTGGTGGGTGGTGGTGATGGCGGTGGGGGGATAGGGGTTAGGGTGGTGGGTGGTGGTGATGGCGGTGGGGGGATAGGGGTTAGGGTGGTGGGTGGTGGTGATGGTGGCGGGGGGATAGGGTTAGGGTGGTGGGGTGGTGGTGATGGTGGTGAGAGGATAGAGGTTAGGGTGGTGGGTGGTGGTGATGGCGGTGGGGGATAGGGGTTAAGGTGGTGGGTGGTGGTGATGGTGGTGGGAGGATAGAGGTTAGGGTGGTGGGTGGTGGTGATGGTGGCGGGGGGACAGGGGTTAGGGTGGTGGGTGGTGGTGATGGTGGTGGGGGGATAGGGGTTAAGGTGGTGGGTGGTGGTGATGGGGATTGGGGATAAGGGTTAGGGTGGTGGGTGGTGGTGATGGTGGTGGGGGGTGAGGTGTGAGGAGATTGGAGATTGGAGGGTAACATGGAACGGTCGCTGGGTATATACGTATAGGGGTGCATAGGAGTGAGTGGGGTGTAGATATTAGCGGGGGTTGGGGTATTTGTTGGGGCATAGGGGGAGGAGGAGGGTGTTGGTCGAAAGGGCGGGGGGTAGGGGATCAGGACTCACATGGACAAACCGAAGTTGTCAATGTTACCACCTGACCGGTTCTCGTGGCCCCCGCGTGCCAGACGCGTCCCCCCCCCCCTCTCCCCCAACCCTCACCCTGCCCCGCCCCCCTCTCCCCGCCGGCTGCCCCCATCCCCCCACCAACACCTCTCATGGGACAGTCGGGGCACTTAAAATCTCTCAGCTCTCTAGCCAGGAGTAAATGGACAAATATTTGTCAGTGAGGGATGCAGTATGTGGGGGGGGGGGGGGGGGGGGGGGGGTCAGGGAGCTGCCCGGCGCCTGTGCTCCCAGGCTTATAACAGTCCTGGGACGAGTCAAAGACATCACCCCCGCGCCCCGCCCCCGCCCCGCCCCCCACCCCTCAACCTTCACCCCCCCCGCCCCCTCAACCTTTATAAGCCGGTGGAACTGGCTAATGACTAAATCTGATTTGGCTTCGCCCTACAAGCTGCGCTCCGGCCGCTGAAGACCGTAGCGGGTTCGCTCCCCCCCGGGGGGATAGTTTCGAATCTGCACAAAAGCCAAACTAAAAACCCTGGGCCGTCCCAAGAGCTGACCAAACCGCCCCGGAACCGCGGTCGTTGCGTCTGGCATCCGTGGCGGCACGACGCCCCCCCCCCATCCCCATCCTCATCCCCTCCCCCTCCCCGTCCCCCTCCTGGGCGATTCGCCCCCTCCCCCCACTCGACCCCACGGTATGAGTAGGTCCGAGCGGTCTGGAGGATTTAAAGCTAATCCGGCGGGGGTCGTAAAGGCGTTGAATTATGAATGTTCGCCAGCCGGCAATCTGCAACAGTGCGCCTGTTCGGTAACCCCCCTCACACCCAAAGCCCCTTCTGCCCCCCCCCCCCCGCGCCCTCCCCCCCCCCCCAAATGTCCATGCAACCCTCGCCCTGCGCCAGCGTATCCCACTCCCTCCCTCGCCACCCCGTCCACCATGCCCTCGACAAGGACCCCTGCTGGGCCGCAGGCCCACCCCCAGCCCCCTCCCCTCACGCCCACCCCCAGCCCCCCCTCCCCTCACGCCCCCCCCCCCCCCCACCCCCCTCTCCTCACGCCCGCTCTTCTCCCCTCACGCCAAGCCCCTGGCGGTTACTGACGGTCTTATGTTGTACACATGTTTTGACGAATCCGATGGTCTGTTGATCCTGTGGTTGGGGGTTACCCTTCACCCTTCACACTTCACTTGACTGTTGGACGGTAATACATGACCCCACATCTACCCCACATCTACCACCCCTCGCCCCCCCCCCTCCCACCCCCTTCACCCCCCACCCTTATCCCCCACGATCCACCTGTGCCACCCACGCCACCTGCCATATCCCTTCTCTCTGTGCGTTGACCATCCTTGGGATCCATGTACCCCCCCCCCCCCCCCACCCCTCCATCCCCTCCCCCCCTGTTGCCCTCCTTCTCATCCCACTTCCCCACCCCTCCGTGCCTACCCCCCTCGCCCTCCACCACCCCAAGGTCAAAGCTTTTCCCCGGTCTCGGCCACGCGGCAACAGTTACCACGCCCTCCATCTGTCGGTGAGGGGCGGGGCGGGGCCGGGGCGGGCGCGGGGGCGGGGAGAGGGGAGAGAGCGGAGAGGGACGAGGGAGAGAGGGAGAGAGGGGCGGGGGATGAGGAGCTTATATAACAAGGAACGACCGCGGATAGTTGACAGCGCTGAAAGAGGAGTAAGAGGGGTGGTGGGAGATTGGCTGAGAGGGGGGGGGGGGGGTATTGGCGCCTGGTTACATGGGCTTGAGTCCAATCTGGGGTGCCAAGAGAACAATAGAGACACTGATCCTCCCCTTCCCCTGAGAGTCGCCTGGCGGACCGCCACATACTCCCCATCGCATGCCAATGAAATCCCGCCCCGGTCTTCTGGGGCTTTTCAAAATGAAATAGCGGATATCAGGCCTAATAGCCGACCTAGCTCAGCCCCATTATTCCGAAATTGAGCTCGTAAAGAGCGAGATTAGCGGCCGACCCTTGTCGCAGTTTACTGATTAGCTACTCGGCGCAAGCCGCCCACGGCGCTCAGGAAAGCGGCGCCGAGAGGTCTCGTCCCAAGTCTCGTCGCCCCGAGTGGCGTCCCAGGTCTCGTCCAACGCCCCGTCCAACGCCCCGTCCAACGCCCTGTTCAACGTCTCGTCCAGTGCCGCGTCCAACGTCTCGTCCAACACATCGTCCAACGTCTCGTCCAACACTTCGTCCAACGTCTCGTCCAATGTTTCGTCCAATGTCTCGTCCCACGCCTCGTCCAACGTCTCGTCCAACCGTTCGCCCAACGTCTCGTCCAACACTTCGGCCAACGTCTCGTCCAAAGTCTCGTCCAACTCCTGGTCCAACGTCTCGTCCAATGTCTCATCCAACGTCTCGTCCAACGTCTCGTCCAATGTCTCGTCAAACGTCTCGTTCAATGTGTCGTACAACGTCTCATCCAATGTCTCGTCCAACGTCTCGTCCAAGGTCTCATGTAACGTCTCGTCCAACGTCTCGTCCAACGTCTCGTCCAACGTATCGTTCAACGTCTCGTCCAACGTCTCGTCCAACACTTCGTCCAACGTCTCGTCTAATGTCTCATCCAACGTCTCGTCCAAGATCTCATGTAACGTCTCGTCCAACGTCTCGTCCGACGCCCCGTCCAATGTCATGTCTTGTCCAACGCCCCGTCCAGTAACCGTCATGTCCACAAATGTGGCCTTATACACAACAATAGTAGATTGAGGACCCGTCCTAATTGATGAAGGTGTGACGTACTCGACAACAGGTGAACAGCACGTTGCCCGTCAACATTCCACCGTGATCGCTTAGCCCGTCAACATTCCACCGTGATCGCTTAGCTCGTCAACATTCCACCGTGATCGCTTAGCCCGTGAACATTCCACCGTGATCGCTTAGCCCGTCAACATTCCACCGTGATCGCTTAGCCCGTCAACATTCCACCGTGATCGCTTAGCCCGTCAACATTCCACCGTGATCGCTTAGCCCGTCAACATTCCACCGTGATTGCTTAGCCCCGTGAACATTCCACCGTGATCGCTTAGCCCGTCAACACTCCACCGTGATCGCTTAGCCCCGTGAACATTCCACCGTGATCGCTTAGCCCGTCAACATTCCACCGTGATCGCTTAGCCCCGTGAACATTCCACCGTGATCGCTTAGCCCGTCAACATTCCACCGTGATCGCTTAGCCCCGTGAACATTCCACCGTGATCGCTTAGCCCGTCAACATTCCACCGTGATCGCTTAGCCCCGTGAACATTCTACCGTGATCGCTTAGCCCGTCAACATTCCACCGTGATCGCTTAGCCCCGTGAACATTCCACCGTGATCGCTTAGCCCGTCAACATTCCACCGTGATCGCTTAGCCCCGTGAACATTCCACCGTGATCGCTTAGCCCGTCAACATTCCACCGTGATCGCTTAGCCCCGTGAACGTTCCACCGTGATCGCTTAGCCCGTCAACATTCCACCGTGATCGCTTGGTTCGGTCAGACTGGTCACGGGTTCGCATCCAATGTGTAGCAGGGTCTATTCCGGCACCATTTAATACAGGACTAACTTCTGGCTGGCAATGTGACCACCAGAATGGTCTGGGGTTATCACAACCCGAATGGTCTGGGGTTATCACAACCCGAATGATCTGGAGTTATCACCACCCGAATGGTCTGGGGTTATCACAACCCGAATGGTCTGGAGTTATCACCACCCGAATGGTCTGGGGTTATCACAACCCGAATCGTGTGGAGTTATCACTACCCGAATAGTCTGGGGTTATCACAACCCGAATGATCTGGAGTTATCACCACCCGAATGGTCTGTGGTCATCACCACCCAAACGGTCTGGAGTTATCATCACCCGAATTGTCTGGGGTTATCACCACCCAAATGGTCTGTGGTCATCACCACCCAAACGGTCTGAGGTTATCACAGCCCGAATTGTCTGGAGTTATCATCACCCGAATTGTCTGGAGTTATCACCACCCGAATTGTCTGGAGTTATCATCACCCGAATTGTCTGGGGTTATCACCAACCAAATGGTCTGGGGTTATCACCACACGAATGGTCTGGAGTTATCACCACCCAAATGGTCTGGGGTTATCACCACCCGAATGGTCTGGAGTTATCACCACCCGAATGGTCTGGGGTTATCACTACCCGAATGGTCTGGAGTTATCACCACCCGAATTGTCTGGGGTTATCACCACCCGAATTGTCTGGGGTTGTCACCACCCGAATGGTCTGGGGTTATCACAACCCAGATTGTCTGGAGTTATCATCGCCCGAATGGTCTGGGGTTATCACCAGCCGAATGGTATGGGGTGACCACAACCCGAATTAATTAAATGTTTTATTTACTAATAGTCAGTATGGCTTTAGACCGAGACATTCTACAGAGCTGGCCTCACTAGAATTACTTGACCGAACGTTGCAAAACATGAGATTCCGATAAATATTTATTTAGACCTTTCAAAAGCTTTCGACACAATAAACCATGAAATACTATTACATAAATGGAGTTATTATGGTTTACATGGAATCTCACTTAAACTGATGGAGAGCTATCTACACAAACGTAAACAATATGTAAACATTGATGACACCAATTCTGAATTGCTTGAATTTAACACTGGGGTTCCACAAGGTTCTATTCTTGGTCCTTTACTTTTTATAATATACATTAATGACATTGGCTCTGCAAATGACCTATTTAAATTCATTATATATGCTGATGATACAACCTTGCTGAGTACATTAACTACATTTATGTCAACGTCCTCACATTACAAGCTGTAGCGACAAAATAAATCATGAATTAAAAAAATATAAGTGAATGGCTTAACATAAAGAAATTATCATTAAATGTTACAAAGTCAAAGTATATGCTTCTCTATATGCCTGGTAAAAAACTGGAGGTTCCAAGTATCTTTACAAATAACACTCGCCTTAAATGTCTAGATGAATTCAACACGCTAGGACTTACTATACAAAATAATATGAAGTGGCACAGTCACACAAACAATGTAGCTAACAAAGTGTCAAAAGTCATTTAAATCATGAACAAATTTAAGTATACACTACCACAGCATACTCTTTTAACAATATATAACTCACTTATAGTACCACATCTAAACTACTGCATTCTGGCCTGAGGTTATCACACTACACGGTTAGAAAAGTTACAGAAGAAAGCAATCAGGATTATAACTCGAAGTAATTTCAATGCGCTTACAGAGCCACTATTTAACCAATTCCGTCTATTAAAATTAAATGACATCCATCATTTACAAAAGCTCAAATCTTACCACAAGTTGACAAACAAAAATCTACCACATTATTTCAGTCACATACCCATTATAAGTAATTCCCAGGTTCATTGATATGATACAAGGGGGGAAGCAAAGGGTCCATACTACAAGGGCGCATCACAGTTTTACAACAAAGTGTTTAAGGCACAGCCTTATAACTATTATCAACTCAGAATCCAGTTCTACCCGTGCCAAAGTTAATACCACCCGAGTGGTCTGGAGTTATCACCACCCGAATGGTCTAGAGTTATCACCACCCGAGTGGTCTGGAGTTATCACTACCCGAATGGTCTGGGGTTATCACCACCCGAGTGGTCTGGAGTTATCACCACCCGAATGGTCTGGAGTTATCACCACCCGAATGGTCTGGAGTTATCACCACCCGAGTGGTCTGGAGTTATCACTACCCGAATGGTCTGGGGTTATCACCACCCGAGTGGTCTGGAGTTATCACCAGCCGAATTGTCTGGAGAGAAAGTAAAAGCATTGAACGTATCTCTCTGCAGTAGGACACAAAATTGTGACCTCAACATATAAAACAAACGTATATAAGTTACATATGTTATATTTATTAATATATGAATTTGCGCGAAATCTGGTCATAATCTACTCGCTGAGAGATATAGCTTCAAAATATGGTGACATCAAACTATTTTTACCTTCATCAAAAATTCGTACTTAACCTAATTATTATTAAATAACAATGATTGTTTCCTTCATGTTCGCCAGGGCGAGAAATGCCGTCAGCGGATGTTCGATCTCCAATCTTTAGAGGACAAATCTTTCGTTTAGAGGTCAACGAGGCGCCGCTTATTTGAATTAATTATACCACAATACTTGATCGAGAGATAATCTCTTGTGGAATCCTCGGCCTAGCCAAGGAGAGAGAGGGAGAGGGGTGTTTAGAACGGCGGGGGGTGGGGGTGGAATCGGAGGGGGGGGGGGGGGTGTGGTGGTCGCTTGAGATTTGTCTTTAAGTAATGCCGCGCGTCATCGTGGCACATTTCCCCCTCTCCACCAACCCCCCCATCCCGACTTTCCAACCACCCCTGTTCACCATGTCATCCTTCCTCCCCACCAAGGAATGGGGGAGGGAAGGGGGTATGTTTGGGAGGTTGGGAAGGGGGGGGGGGGGGTACTGGAGCCAGGCGGCCTAATGACAGTGAGGTCAGACAAGCTCATAATTACGTCCACGGCATCTGCCGTCATCGACATACACTCCCCCATCTCCACACCGGCACCCTGCCCCCACCCCCCCCCCCCCGCCCTTCCCCACGCCACACGTCCCCCCATCCATCTCCACACCCGTCCCCTCCACCCCCCCCCCACGACTTTCCACCCAGTCAATCTTGTGCCTCGCGCTCTTCAATCTAAACCATGTTGACCCATCCGTCCATAAAGTCGACAAGACCTCTCTCCCCGCCGATAATGGACGGCGGGGAGAGAGGGCGAGGGAGGGGGGTGGTGTAGGGAAGGTGGGATGCGACGAGAGGAAGGAGAGAAGGGTGGGTTGAGGAGGGGGAGAAGGGAGGCTTGGAGAGGGAGAGAGTTGGGAGGGGGAAGGGAAGGGGGAGGTGGAAGGGAAGGAGGGAGGGGGAGGGAGGGGAGGGGAGGTGGACGAGGGGCGGTATTACGTCGATCGGAAATCAAGATAGTTGTAATACACTCCGTCCACCCTTATAAACTGTAATAGAGCAAATCTGAGGTTGATCTATAGTTCTCCAATGGGCTGTTGACGGAGCCCGGACGGGGCGAGCTGATAGGACAGACGGCCAGCAATGGCTTCGGCCCAACGCCAAATGGGCCGATTTGTAGATGGGGCAATCTTAGATAATGTCTTATCAGGGCGGTATGAATATTGGGCGGCTTTACCTAGGGTAAGCCCCCACGGACCGCTCTGATGACCGAGGAAGGGTGAGGCAAGCGATGAACAGGACAAGCGAGGGAGGAGGGGGCAGCTGGGGGCCGGGGGGGGGGGGGGCGGGCTCAGTACGACGTCATGTGTGTGCCGGTGTAAGTGGTGTTTGACGACAAAGACACTGGGCGACGGGAAGAAAAAGAGCAGCCGTGGTTCACTCAATTACATAGCAGGCGATGGACGCCATACAGGCCCCTCATGTTATGGATATAAACCTGGTTGAAGTACTTCTAGGCTTTGCTGGCGTGTCTAGCCCCTGACGCTTCGCTACATTTGTTGACATATTCTTCAACAATTGTAAACGTAAAGCCAGGAACGATAAAAAGTCACGATCGCTCTGTGTAACGGACGAATTATGCGAAACCCCCGAGAGGTTAGTGCCGGTCGCCATGCTTTCGCGCCGCATGCAACAGGATCGCTGCCAGGGTAGCCTCGTTCTGGATTATTCTTGAGATAATATTAAGAAGGGTCTATAACGTCATGAAACGTGATGGAACACGACAGAACGCGATGGAACGCGATGGAACGTGGTGGGATGGGTTAGAACACGATGAAACGTCACAGAACGCGATGGAACGCGATGGAACAGGACGTAACATGATAGAACGCGATGGAACAGGACGTAACATGATAGAACGCGATGGAACAGGACGTAACATGATAGAACGCGATGGAACAGGACGTAACATGATAGAACGCGATGGAACAGGACGTAACATGATAGAACGCGATCGATATAACGCGATGGAACTCGATAGAATGCGATGGAACGTGACGAAATGTGATAGAACACGATATCATGCGATAGAACGCGATAGAACGCGATAGAACGCAATGCAACGTCATAGAACGCAAAAGAACGAGGTGCAAGAGTCTTAAGCCTGATGGGGGGTGGCAGACACTCGTGTCATAGACAGAGCCTGAGGGGGGGTGGCAGACTCTCGTGTCATAGACAGAGTCTGATGGGGGGTGGCAGACTCTCGTGTCACAGACAGAGCCTGATGGGGGGTGGCAGACTCTCGTCTCATAGACAGAGCCTGATGGGGGGTGGCAGACTCTCGTGTCACAGACAGAGCCTGATGGGGGGTGGCAGACTCTCGTCTCATAGACAGAGCCTGATGGGGGGTGGCAGACTCTCGTGTCATAGACAGAGTCTGATGGGGGATGGCAGACTCTCGTGTCACAGACAGAGTCTAATGGGGGGTGGCAGACTCTCGTGTCACAGACAGAGCCTGATGGGGGGTGGCAGACACTCGTGTCATAGACAGAGCCTGATGGGGGGTGGCAGACTCTCGTGTCATAGACAGAGCCTGATGGGGGGTGGCAGACACTCGTGTCATAGACAGAGCCTGATGGGGCGTGGCAGACTCTCGTGTCATAGACAAAGTCTGATGAGGGGTGGCAGACTCTCGTGTCATAGACAGAGTCTGATGGGGGGTGGCAGACTCTCGTGTCATAGACAGAGTCTGATGGGGGGTGGCAGACTGTCGTGTCACAGACAGAGCCTGATCGGGGGTGGCAGACTCTCGTGTCACAGACAGAGCCTGATGGGGGGTGGCAGACTGTCGTGTCATAGACAGAGCCTGATGAGGGGTGGCAGACTCTCGTGTCACAGACAGAGCCTGATGAGGGGTGGCAGACTGTCGTGTCATAGACAGAGTCTGATGGGGGGTGGCAGACTCTCGTGTCACAGACATCAGCCTGATGGGGGTGGCAGACTCTCGTGTCACAGACAGAGCCTGATGGGGGGTGGCAGACTCTCGTGTCACAGACAGAGCCTGATGGGGGGTGGCAGATTCTCGTGTCATAGAGAGAGCCTGAGGGGGGGTGGCAGACTCTCGTGTCGCAGACAGAGCCTGATGGGGGGTGGCAGACTCTCGTGTCACAGACAGAGCCTGATGGGGGGTGGCAGACTCTCGTGTCGCAGACAGAGCCTGATGGGGGTGGCAGACTCTCGTGTCGCAGACAGAGCCTGATGGGGGTGGCAGACTCTCGTGTCGCAGACAGAGCCTGATGGGGGTGGCAGACTCTCGTGTCACAGACAGAGTCTGATAGGGGGTGGCAGACTTTCGTGTCACAGACAGAGCCTGATGGGGGGTGGCAGACTCTCGTGTCACAGAGAGAGCCTGATGGGGGGTGGCAGACTCTCGTGTCATAGAGAGAGCCAGATGGGGGGTGGCAGACTCTCGTGTCGCAGACAGAGCCTGATGGGGGTGGCAGACTCTCGTGTCACAGACAGAGCCTGATGGGGGGTGGCAGACTCTCGTGTCATAGACAGAGTCTGATGGGGGGTGGCAGACTTTCGTGTCACAGACAGAGCCTGATGGAGGGCGGCAGACTCTCGTGTCATAGAGAGAGCCTGATGGGGGGTGGCAGACTCTCGTGTCATAGAGAGAGCCTGATGGGGGGTGGCAGACTCTCGTGTCATAGAGAGAGCCAGATGGGGGGTGGCAGGCTCTCGTGTCGCAGACAGAGCCTGATGGGGGTGGCAGACTCTCGTGTCACAGACAGAGCCTGATGGGGGGTGGCAGACTCTCGTGTCATAGACAGAGTCTGATGGGGGGTGGCAGACTCTCGTGTCATAGACAGAGTCTGATGGGGGGTGGCAGACTCTCGTGTCATAGACAGAGTCTGATGGGGGGTGGAAGACTCTCTTTTCACAGACAGAGCCTGATTGGGGTTGGCAGACTCTCGTGTCACAGACAGAGCCTGATCGGGGGTGGCAGACTCTCGTGTCACAGACAGAGCCTGATGGGGGGTGGCAAACTCTCGTGTCACAGACAGAGCCTGATGAGGGGTGGCAGACTCTCGTGTCACAGACAGAGCCTGATGAGGGGTGGCAGACTGTCGTGTCACAGACAGAGCCTGATGGGGGGTTGCAGACTCCCGTGTCATAGACAGAGTCTTATGGGGATGGCAGTCTCTCGTGTCACATAGCCTGATGGGAGGTGGCAGACTCTCGTGTCACAGACAGAGCCTGATGGGGGTGGCTGACTCTCGTGTCACCGACAGAGCCTGATGGGGGTGGCAGACTGTCGTGTCACAGACAGAGCCTGATGGGGGGTGGCAGACTCTCGTGTCATAGACAGAGTCTTATGGGGGTGGCAGTCTCTCGTGTCACATAGCCTGATGGGAGGTGGCAGACTCTCGTGTCACAGACCGAGCCTGTTGGGGGGTGGCAGACACTCGTATCACAGACAGAGCCTGATGGGGGTGGCAGACTCTCGTCTCACAGACAGAGCCTGATGAGGGGTAGCAGACTCTCGTGTCACAGACAGAGTCTGATGGGGAGTGGCAGACTCTCGTGTCACAGACAGAGTCTGATGGGGGTGGCAGACTCTCGTGTCACCGACAGAGCCTGATGAGGGGTGGCAGACTCTCGTGTCACAGACAGAGCCTGTTGGGGGGTGGCAGACTCTCGTGTCACAGACAGAGTCTGATGGGGAGTGGCAGACTCTCGTGTCACAGACAGAGCCTGATGGGGGGTAGCAGACTCTCGTGTCACAGACAGAGCCTGATGGGGGTGGCAGACTCTCGTGTCACAGACAGAGCCTGATGGGGGTGGCAGACTCTCGTGTCGCAGACAGAGTCTGATGAGGGTTGGCAGACTCTCGTGTCATAGACAGAGCCTGATGAGGGGTGGCAGCCTGTCGTGTCACAGACAGAGCCTGATGGAGGGTTGCAGACTCTCGTGTCATAGATAGAGCCTGATGGGGGGTAGCAGACTCTCGTGTCACAGACAGAGCCTGATGGGGGTGGCAGACTCTCGTCTCACAGACAGAGCCTGATGGGGGTAGCAGACTCTCGTGTCACAGACAGAGTCTGATGGGGGTGGCAGACTCTCGTGTCACAGACAGAGCCTGATGGGGGTGGCAGACTCTCGTGTCGCAGACAGAGCCTGATGAGGGTTGGCAGACTCTCGTGTCATAGACAGAGCCTGATGAGGGGTGGCAGCCTGTCGTGTCACAGACAGAGCCTGATGGAGGGTTGCAGACTCCCGTGTCATAGACAGAGTCTTATGGGGGTGGCAGTCTCTCGTGTCACATAGCCTGATGGGAGGTGGCAGACTCTCGTGTCACAGACAGAGCCTGTTGGGGGGTGGCAGACTCTCGTGTCACAGACAGAGCCTGATGGGGGTGGCAGACTCTCGTGTCACCGACAGAGCCTGATGAGGGGTGGCAGACTGTCGTGTCACAGACAGAGCCTGATGGGGGTGGCAGACTCTCGTGTCACAGACAGAGCCTGATGGGGGTGGCAGACTCTCGTCTCACAGACAGAGCCTGATGGGGGTGGCAGACTCTCGTGTCACAGACAGAGCCTGATGGGGGTGGCAGACTCTCGTGTCACCGACAGAGCCTGATGAGGGGTGGCAGACTGTCGTGTCACAGACAGAGCCTGATGGGGGTGGCAGACTCTCGTGTCACAGACAGAGCCTGATGGGGGTGGCAGACTCTCGTGTCACAGACAGAGCCTGATGGGGGTGGCAGACTCTCGTGTCACAGACAGAGCCTGATGAGGGGTAGCAGACTCTCGTGTCACAGACAGTGTCTGATGGGGGGTGGCAGACTCTCGTCTCACAGACAGAGCCTGATGAGGGGTAGCAGACTCTCGTGTCACAGACAGAGCCTGATGTGGGTGGCAGACTCTCGTGTCACAGACAGAGCCTGATGTGGGTGGCAGACTCTCGTGTCACAGACAGAGCCTGATGGGGGTGGCAGACTCTCGTGTCGCAGACAGAGCCTGATGAGGGGTGGCAGACTCTCGTGTCACAGACAGAGCCTGATGGGGGTGGCAGACTCTCGTGTCACAGACAGAGCCTGATGGGGGTGGCAGACTCTCGTGTCACAGACAGAGCCTGATGGGGGTGGCAGACTCTCGTGTCGCAGACAGAGCCTGATGAGGGGTGGCAGACTCTCGTGTCACAGACAGAGTCTTATGGGGGTGGCAGTCTCTCGTGTCACATAGCCTGATGGGAGGTGGCAGACTCTCGTGTCACAGACAGAGCCTGTTGGGGGGTGGCAGACTCTCGTATCACAGACAGAGCCTGATGGGGGTGGCAGACTCTCGTCTCACAGACAGAGCCTGATGAGGGGTAGCAGACTCTCGTGTCACAGACAGAGCCTGATGGGGGTGGCAGACTCTCGTGTCACAGACAGAGCCTGATGAGGGGTAGCAGACTCTCGTGTCACAGACAGAGTCTGATGGGGAGTGGCAGACTCTCGTGTCACAGACAGAGCCTGATGGGGGTGGCAGACTCTCGTGTCACAGACAGAGTCTGATGGGGAGTGGCAGACTCTCGTGTCACAGACAGAGCCTGATGAGGGGTAGCAGACTCTCGTGTCACAGACAGAGTCTGATGGGGAGTGGCAGACTCTCGTGTCACAGACAGAGCCTGATGGGGAGTGGCAGACTCTCGTGTCACAGACAGAGTCTGATGAGGGGTGGCAGACTCTCGTGTCACAGACAGAGCCTGATGAGGGGTAGCAGACTCTCGTGTCACAGACAGAGTCTGATGGGGAGTGGCAGACTCTCGTGTCACAGACAGAGCCTGATGGGGGTGGCAGACTCTCGTGTCACAGACAGAGCCTGATGTGGGTGGCAGACTCTCGTGTCGCAGACAGAGCCTGATGGGGGTGGCAGACTCTCGTGTCGCAGACAGAGCCTGATGGGGGTGGCAGACTCTCGTGTCGCAGACAGAGCCTGATGGGGGTGGCAGACTCTCGTGTCGCAGACAGAGCCTGATAGGGGGTGGCAGACTTTCGTGTCACAGACAGAGCCTGATAGAGGGTGGCAGACTCTCGTGTCATAGAGAGAGCCTGATGGGGGGTGGCAGACTCTCGTGTCATAGAGAGAGCCTGATGGGGGGTGGCAGATTCTCCTGTCATAGAGAGAGCCAGATGGGGGGTGGCAGACTCTCGTGTCGCAGACAGAGCCTGATGGGGGTGGCAGACTCTCGTGTCATAGAGAGAGCCTGATGGGGGGTGGCAGACTCTCGTGTCATAGAGAGAGCCAGATGGGGGGTGGCAGACTCTCGTGTCACAGACAGAGCCTGATGGGGGTGGCAGACTCTCGTGTCACAGACAGAGCCTGATTGGGGGTGGCAGACTCTCGTGTCATAGAGAGAGCCTGATGGGGGGTGGCAGACTCTCGTGTCATAGAGAGAGCCTGATGGGGTGTGGCAGACTCTCGTGTCACAGACAGAGCCTGATGGGGGTGGCAGACTCTCGTGTCATAGAGAGAGCCTGATGGGGGATGGCAGACTCTCGTGTTGCAGACACAGTCTGATGGGGGGTGGCAGACTCTCGTGTTGCAGACAGAGTCTGATGGGGGGTGGCAGACTCTCGTGTCACAGACAGAGCTTGATGAGGGGTGGCAGACTCTCATGTCATAGACAGAACCTGATGGGGGGTGGCAGACTCTCGTGTCGCAGACAGAGCCTGATGGGGGGTGGCAGACTCTCGTGTCGCAGGACGAGAAGCTAGGTCTTCTCAAGAGGGGCTGGAGAGCGGCAGTGACGGAGTCTTAGGGGAAAGATCCTGAAGGACTGAGCAGTCCTCTTCCTCTTCCTCCTTCTTCTTCTCGGGCTCTACTCGACCTCTACCAAATCTGTTGGTTTCGCCCTCTGTACTTTTTGTTTTTGTACTTTTGGAACTTGGAGTCTACGCTCTTTGCCCACATATTCAGGGCCTCTATTCTGATATTGCATCATCTTCTATTTATTGCTTCCCTTTTTGCTCTATCCGTTTGTCTCTCTTCTTATATTGTTTTCCCATCTTTTCTGGTTTGCTTTATACTCTCTCTTCTAGTTTCTTCTTCCTTGCCTGTCATCTCTTTCGATCGCTTCATGGCTTCACTTCTCTTTCTATCTGTCATCTACTGGCCTATTTTCTCTTTACTCATTCTTGTTTCTCCTTCGCCGCTCTCTTCTTTTTCCGCATCTGGTTGGCTTCCTCGCGACAACAAACGTTCCAACGAATAGATATGACAATCAGCGAAAGGGCCAACACAAGTACGGACCAACCAGTCACCCAACCAACCACCAGTCAACCAACCAACCAACCAACCAACCAACCGACTAACCAACCAGTCAACCAACCAACCAACCAACCAACTAACCAACCAGTCAACCAACCAACGAACCAACTAACCAACCAGTCAACCAACCAACCACCAGTCAACCAACCAACCAACCAACCAACTAACCAACCAGTCAACCAACCTACCAACCAGTCTACCAAATCTTACCAACCAACCAACCACTTACCAACCAAGCAACCAACCAACTTACCAGCTTACCAACCAACCAACCATGCTGTCACTAAAGGAATGCTCCCAAAGCGAAATAAAGCTATCAGCGGAGTCATTCCACTGTCGTCAAACCCCGTCGTAACTTCTCTTCCCCTCTCCTCCTTTCTTCCTTTCTTTTTTTCTGTTTTTTTCTTATGTATTTCATTGTTCATTCTAGTCAACCATGTCTCGCCCCTCACCCCTCTCTACCCCTCACCCCTCTCTGGTCCCTCACCCTTCTCTGGCCCCTCACCCCTCTCTGGCCCCTCCCCCATCTGTACCCCTCACCCCTCTCTAACCCCTCACCCCTCTCTGGTCCCTCACCCCTCTCTACCCCCTCACCCCTCTCTAACCCTCACCCCTCTCTGGCCCCTCACCCCTCTCTACCCCTCACCCCTCTCTCGCCCCTCACCCATCTCTGGCCCCTCACCCCTCTCTACCCCTCACCCCTCTCTAGCCCCTCACCCCTCTCTACCCCTCACCCCTCTCTCGCCCCTCACCCATCTCAGGCCCCTCACCCCTCTCTACCTCTCACCGCTCTCTGGCCCCTCACCCCTCTCTACCCCTCACCCCTCTCTCGCCCCTCACCCATCTCTGGCCCCTCACCCCTCTCTACCCCTCACCCCTCTCTAGCCCCTCACCCCTCTCTACCCCTCACCCCTCTCTCGCCCCTCACCCATCTCAGGCCCCTCACCCCTCTCTACCCCTCACCCCTCTCTGGCCCCTCACCCCTCTCTACCCCTCACCCCTCTCTCGCCCCTCCCCCATCTCTGGCCCCTCACCCCTCTCTACCCCTCACCCCTCTCTGGCCCCTCTCTCCTCTCTACCCCGCACCCCTCTCTCACCTTCCTCTTACCCCCATCCCCTCTCTAGTCTGTTACCCCTCTCTTACCCCTCACTCCTCTTTGGCCCCTCACCCCTCTCTACCCCTTACCCCTCTCTAGCCCCTCACCCCGCTCTACCCCTCACCCCTCTCTCGCCCCTCACCCATCTCTGGCCCCTCACCCCTCTCTGGCCCCTCACCCCTCTCTACCCCTCACCCCTCTCTCGCCCCTCACCCATCTCTGGCCCCTCACTCCTCTCTACCCCTCACCCCTCTCTCGCCCCTCACCCATCTCTGGCCCCTCACCCCTCTCTACCCCGCACCCCTCTCTCACCTTCCTCTTACCCCCATCCCCTCTCTAGTCTGTCACCCCTCTCTTACCCCTCACTCCTCTCTGGCCCATCCCCTCTCTCTCGCCCCTCCCCCAGCTATCTCTCGCCCCTCCCCCAGCTATCTCTCGCTTCTTGCTAACGCCTCCCTTCCACCCCCAACCCTTCACCCCCTCCCTCTCCCTTGCCGCCAACCCCCAGCTATCACATATCACATCGGACATCGTCCTATCGCATGCCTCAATCTCCCCTTCCGGCACGACGGTCTCAGCCCGCCAGATGGGGCTCCAACAAGTTGGCTGGGGAGGCGGGGGCACCAGCCAGGAGGTGGGTATGCGGAGGCACCAGCCAGGAGGTGGGGAGGCGGGGGCACCAGCCAGGAGGTGGGGAGGCGGAGGCACCAGCCAGGAGGTGGGGAGGCGGAGGCACCAGCCGATAGGTGGGGAGGCGGGGGCACCAGCCAGGAGGTGGGGAGGCGGGGGCACCAGCCAGGAGGCGGGGAGGCGGAGGCACCAGCCATGCGGTGCAGCGACAAAGCGGATGGTAGTGGGGAGGATGGATGGAGGGTGGGGGGGGGGGGGGGCAAGAGGGGGTGGAGGAGAGGGGGAGGGGGATGGGGATGGGGCACTGAGGTGGCAACAACGCCGGCTTAACTTCTCAAATCAGCTGAATATTCCATGACTAATGTCGCCTGTGTGATGGGGATGCATGGCTTGCCTACAACTCACTCAGTGCAATGAAACCTGCCCCTCTCACACCGACCCACCCACCCCGGGCTTCCCCCTCCCACCCCCACACTCTTGCCCCTGCATGGTCCGTACGCCCTCACCCCTTTCTCTCGTCGCAGCCTTCTCACCCCCTTTCCCGTGCCCTCACCCCTTCCCTATTCCGCACCCACGATTACTTAACGTGACCCCTGCACGGGATCGGCTTCCCCCCCATGGGAGGAGAGGGTAGGGGGGGGGGGAGGGAGGGAGGATCGCATAGTAACGGATCGGGGTAGGGGTTGATGGTGGGCTGGGGGGGGGAGGGAGGGGGGAGGGAGGGAGGATCGCATAGTAACGGATCGGGGTAGGGGTTGATGGTGGGCAGGGGGGGGAGTGGGGGGGGGGGGGCGACCCACGGGCTGGTGCTATAGGAGGCGAGCCCGGGCCCCAGGGGGGGTGGTAGATTGGGGTAGCTGGGGCGGGAAGGGACTCCCAGCTCTCCCTGGCGGATTATCAACAAGATTAACCCCCGCGTCATCTGGCGGCCGAGGCGGAAACTACTCTGATACGATCCCTGTCGCGACAAGCAGATCAGTCAAAAGGTACCCGTATGTTGCCAAGATTACCATGCAGCCTGTCACCCCACCAGTGATCCGCTTGGAGAGCGACCAGCAGAGAGCCGGAAGACAACACCCGTCAGAGATTAATCGGCCATGGACCTAACTGCCAAACGTTAGTGGTAACTGCGTCCTTTTGCATTTCAATGAATGATATGAACGAATTCAAAGCTGTATTGATTTGGGCTTCCAGCCAAAACTACAATTATTTATATGTGGTAGATCAGCGGCTGTTACAGTATGCACTTTGGATTGGCCGTTTAGTAAATAAAACGATTGTTGTTTGATTTCCTGCCGAGTGAACTCAGTGAACGACTGCAACAAATAAAGATGTGAGACATGTGTACAGACATCCGGTCACGTGACAGCGACACGCCTGCAGTGGCTCACCAAACACGTCGCGCTGATAGGTGCTGTGATATGTGAGAGGGGGGGGGGGGTGGGGGGGGGGTGGGGGTACTCAAATTATATTGAAGGAAGGGGTGAGGGGGAGAATATGCCGCCCTGCGCTTCCCATACCGACCCTTTGGTGAAGCCTTTTATCTGGCCCAAGCAATTTATGATGGAGTAATAGCATGTCGCTAACATAAACAGCACGATAACAGTTTGGAAGAAGATACCCAAGAAAGATGGTTAAATCAATTCACTGGAAAAGAAAAAAGAAAATGATGGGTGTCGACAATCCTGTGTATTGTATACATATATAACTAAGACCCCCCCCCTCCTCCTTTCTCACTCCAACCCCCATCCTTATGTAATATTAAAATGCCCAGTCACAAAAAATTTTCTTTTATCGCGATGGTCGGCTTATACCAGATTCACGGTTTACGACGGTTTTTTCTCGTTCCCGGTTCATGGTGAAATTGTGCTGTTTGTCTATGTATTATATACATGTTGAGCTGTTTGTCTATGTATCATATACATGTTGAGCTCTTTGTCTATGTATCATATACATGTTGTGCTGTTTGTCTATGTATTATATACATGTTGTGCTGTTTGTCTATGTATCATATACATGTTGTGCTCTTTGTCTATGTATCATATACATGTTGTGCAGTTTGTCTATGTATCATATACATGTTGTGCTGTTTGTCTATGTATCATATACATGTTGTGCTGTTTGTCTATGTATTATATACATGTTGTGCTGTTTGTCTATGTATCATATACATGTTGTGCTGTTTGTCTATGTATTATATACATGTTGTGCTGTTTGTCTATGTATCATATACATGTTGTGCTGTTTGTCTATGTATTATATACACGTTGTGCTGTTTGTCTATGTATCATATACATGTTGTGCTGTTTGTCTATGTATCATATACATGTTGTGCTGTTTGTCTATGTATTATATACATGTTGTGCTGTTTGTCTATGTATCATATACATGTTGTGCTGTTTGTCTATGTATTATATACATGTTGTGCTGTTTGTCTATGTATCATATACATGTTGTGCTGTTTGTCTATGTATTATATACATGTTGTGCTGTTTGTCTATGTATCATATACATGTTGTGCTGTTTGTCTATGTATTATATACATGTTGTGCTGTTTGTCTATGTATCATATACATGTTGTGCTGTGTATCTATGTATCATATACATGTTGTGCTGTTTGTCTATGTATCATATACATGTTGTTCTGTGTATCTATGTATAATATACATGTTGTGCTGTTTGTCTATGTATCATATACACGTTGTGCTGTTCGTCTATGTATCATATACATGTTGTGCTGTGTATCTATGTATCAAATACATGTTGTGCTGTTTGTCTATGTATTATATACATGTTGTGCTGTTTGTCTATGTATCATATACATGTTGTGCTGTTTGTCTATGTATCATATACATGTTGTGCTGTTTGTCTATGTATTATATACATGTTGTGCTGTTTGTCTATGTATCATATACATGTTGTGCTGTTTGTCTATGTATTATATACATGTTGTGCTGTTTGTCTATGTATCATATACATGTTGTGCTGTTGGTCTATGTATCATATACATGTTGTGCTGTTTGTCTATGTATCATATACATGTTGTTCTGTGTATCTATATATAATATACATGTTGTGCTGTTTGTCTATGTATCATATACACGTTGTGCTGTTTGTCTATGTATCATATACATGTTGTGATGTGTATCTATGTATCATATACATGTTGTGCAGTTTGTCTATGTATCATATACATGTTTAGCTGTTTGTCTATGTATCATAGACAGGTTGTGTTGTTTGTCTATGTATTATATACATGTTGTGCTGTTTGTCTATGTATCATATACATGTTGTGTTGTTTGTCTATGTATCATATACATGTTTTGCCGCTTGTCTATGTATCATATACATGTTGTGTTGTGTATCTATGTATCATATACATGTTGTGCAGTTTGTCTATGTATCATATACATGTTTAGCTGTTTGTCTATGTATCATATACAGGTTGTGTTGTTTGTCTATGTATTATATACATGTTGTGCTGTTTGTCTATGTATCATATACATGTTGTGTTGTTTGTCTATGTATCATATACATGTTGAGCTGTTTGTCTATGTATCATATACATGTTGTGCTGTTTGTCTATGTATTATATACATGTTGTGCTGTTTGTCTATGTATCATATACATGTTGAGCTGTTTGTCTATGTATCATATACATGTTGTGTTGTTTGTCTATGTATCATATACATGTTGTGCTGTTTGTCTATGTATCATATACATGTTGTGCTGTTTGTCTATGTATTATATACATGTTGTGCTGTTTGTCTATGTATCATATACATGTTGTGCTGTTGGTCTATGTATCATATACATGTTGTGCTGTTTGTCTATGTATCATATACATGTTGTTCTGTGTATCTATGTATAATATACATGTTGTGCTGTTTGTCTATGTATCATATACACGTTGTGCTGTTTGTCTATGTATCATATACATGTTGTGATGTGTATCTATGTATCATATACATGTTGTGCAGTTTGTCTATGTATCATATACATCTTTAGCTGTTTGTCTATGTATCATAGACAGGTTGTGTTGTTTGTCTATGTATTATATACATGTTGTGCTGTTTGTCTATGTATCATATACATGTTGTGTTGTTTGTCTATGTATCATATACATGTTTTGCCGCTTGTCTATGTATCATATACATGTTGTGTTGTGTATCTATGTATCATATACATGTTGTGCAGTTTGTCTATGTATCATATACATGTTTAGCTGTTTGTCTATGTATCATATACAGGTTTGTGTTGTTTGTCTATGTATTATATACATGTTGTGCTGTTTGTCTATGTATCATATACATGTTGTGTTGTTTGTCTATGTATCATATACATGTTGAGCTGTTTGTCTATGCATCATATACATGTTGTGCTGTTTGTCTATGTATCATATACACGTTGTACTGTTTGTCTATATATCATATACATGTTGTGCTGTGTATCTATGTATCATATACATGTTGAGCTGTTTGTCTATGTATCATATACATGTTGTGTTGTTTGTCTATGTATCATATACATGTTGAGCTGTTTGTCTATGCATCATATACATGTTGTGCTGTTTGTCTATGTATCATATACACGTTGTACTGTTTGTCTATATATCATATACATGTTGTGCTGTGTATCTATGTATCATATACATGTTGAGCTGTTTGTCTATGTATCATATACATGTTGTGTTGTTTGTCTATGTATCATATACATGTTGAGCTGTTTGTCTATGCATCATATACATGTTGTGCTGTTTGTCTATGTATCATATACACGTTGTACTGTTTGTCTATATATCATATACATGTTGTGCTGTGTATCTATGTATCATATACATGTTGAGCTGTTTGTCTATGTATCATATACATGTTGTGTTGTTTGTCTATGTATCATATACATGTTGAGTTGTTTGTCTATGCATCATATACATGTTGAGCTGTTTGTCTATGTATCATATACATGTTGTGCTGTTTGTCTATGTATCATATACATGTTGTGCTGTTTGTCTATGTATCATATACATGTTGTGCTGTTTGTCTATGTATTATATACATGTTGTGCTGTTTGTCTATGTATCATATACATGTTGTGCTGTTTGTCTATGTATCATATACATGTTGTGCTGTTTGTCTATGTATTATATACATGTTGTGCTGTTGGTCTATGTATCATGTACATGTTGTGCTGTTGGTCTATGTATCATATACATGTGCTGTTTGTCTATGTATCATATACATGTTGTGCTGTTTGTCTATGTATCATATACATGTTGTGCTGTTGGTCTATGTATCATATACATGTTGTGCTGATTGTCTATGTATCATATACATGTTGTGCTGTGTATCTATGTATCATATACATGTTGAGCTGTTTGTCTATGTACCATATACATGTTGAGCTGTTTGTCTATGTATCATATACATGTTGAGCTGTTTGTCTATGTATCCATGCTATGCTATCCAGGCGCGGATCCAGAAATCTGGCAGCCCGGGGGCGGGTAGAAAGGCAGGGGTGGGGCCTTTCGTCAAGAGGTGGGTGATGACGTTTCACCAAGGCCCGGGGTTGGATGGACGGTGGAAGGGGACGGGGCCAAGGGCATAATGATTCAGCCCATCACTTCACATCTTAATGGGGGGGGGGGGGTCACACCCCACACCCCTGGAGCCGCGCTGCTACCTCATCTGGTCTGGCGGCTTAACTAGTTTCAAGGCTTCAAATTCATTATTCAGTTGGCATAAAGACTCTTTGAAACCACACATTACTTTTGCGGGGAATATTAGGCTATAGTTCGGTGAATGCTGCTCAGTAACTTGTTTTAACCCTCAGTAACTTGTTTTAACCCAAGGGGGTGAAACGGATTGCGTCTGAAATGGATTTAGACAATGCAGCATCGTTCACTCGGCGCCCGCCGGTGGCGCCAGTGGTACTGTGCCATAGCCAATCACGTGACGTAGGGCCGTGAAGTCACGTGTCAGTTCCTCATCGGGAAGTCGCCATTTCGCCTTCCCTCGGACGGTTTCCTAAATCAAGCTGTTTGGGTTTGACCATCAATGGGGTTAAACTACTCTCTAAACGACTCATGTCCCCGAACCTTTAGGCTTTATCAATTAGGGAGGGAAGGATACAGCAGCAGTGGGTGGTGGGTGGGAGGTTGGGGGTGGCGTAGTGAAGGGAAGGTGGGGGGGGGGGGTGATAGAGGGCGGGGAGAGATGGTGGCTGATGTAGCGAAGGGGAGGGTGGTGTGACAGAGGGCGGAGAGGGATGATGTAGCGGTGTGGGGGGGGGGGGGGGTGACATAGGGCGGTGAGGGAGGGGGGGGTGTCTTGGTTTATCGGCTGCTCGGGTTCGTACGGCTCCCACGGGATTTGGAGGGTGGCTGGGTAATAACCAACGGAACCAAGGAAGGAAGGGGTGTATGGGGGTGAGATGGAGGGGGGGGGGAGGCGACAGGGGTGTGTGTGGTGTGGTTACTGTATTAATGGGGTCAGGTTAGGGTGGGGCAGTTGAAAAGTGGGGGCAGGTCGAGGGGTTAAAAGATTACAATACGGTGATAATGCCATGAAGAACCGACAGACAGAGAGGGCGGGAGAGGAGACACTGCCCCCCCCACTTTTCCCGCCCTCCCCCAGTAGGGAATAGATGAAACAGACCCATCTCATGTCCGTACATTGCTATGTGTGGGGGTGAATGGATGAAGGAAGGGTACCCACAAAGCGTGTGAGGGTAGGGGTGGGGGTAGGCTGCGGGTAGGGGTGGATTAGGAGCGGGGGTAGGGGTGGGGTAGGTGTGGGGGTAGGGGTGGGTAGTGATAGGGTAGGATTAGGGGTAGGTGTAGGGGTAGGGTAGGGTGTGTAGGGGTGGGGGTAGGGGTGGGTAGGGTGGGTAGGGGTGGGGGTAGGGGTGGGGTAGGGTGGGTAGGGGTGGGGGTAGGGGTGGGGTAGGGTGGGATTAGGGGTGGGTGTAGAGTTGGGGTAGGGGTGGGGTAGGGGTTGGGTAGGGGTGGGGGTAGGGGTTGGGTAGGGGTGGGGTAGTGATAGGGTAAAGGTGGGGGTAGGTGTAGGGGTGGGTAGGGTAGGGTATGGGTAAGGAGTGGGGGTGGGGTAGGGGTGGGGTAAGGGTGGGTGTAGGGGTGGGGTAGGGGTGGGTGTAGAGGTGGGGTAGGGGTGGGGGTAGGAGTAGGGGGGTAGGGTGGGTGTAGGGGTGGGGGGGGGTAGGGTGGGTGTAGGGGTGGGGGTAGGGGTGTGGGTAGTGTAGGGGTAGGTTAGGGGTAGGGAAGGAGGGGGGGGCTGGATCAGGGAGAGGGATGGGGGTCATCAGTCATTGCTCTGGCGGACACAGGGGAGGTAAAATAACATGCGTGGAGGGCAGATGTGTCATGATGTGTGCAGGAAGCCTGACCCGGGGCGGCAGTCACATCGTCGGCTGTTTTATGCAAGTCTCAGGGCGGACAAATGGTGGAGAGACAGACGAGTGATCAATCTTAGCTTCGTTGCTAATATGTTTATACAATGGGTATTACTAGATTATAAACGCATCCGCCCCTACTTAAAGTGGGTTAAAACTTGCGTTAAACTTCCCATTTAAATCCTCCACAGTTGGCAGACCACATATCGATGTTCCATATAAATAGATATAAACCTTTTCTTGTGTTTTTTTGTCAATTATACGGACCTGTTTTTCCTTTGTTGCTTTTCGAATTGTGAATTAAAATGAAATATTTATCACACCCGCTTAGACTGTTTTAGATGTATAGTGGATAAACAACAGCTGCATTTTTGTGATAAATATAAAGCCAGTCTTGGCCAGTTATTTTTGTTTACCCGTATATGTGATTTCAGAGTTTCAGGGATAGCATATATCTTAAACACCTTTATAGAAATGAACACATAATGTCACTGGTCTAAAAAGTAGTAATAAAAGGGGACCTGACATATATGAAGTAAACGGTAACAATAAAGAAGGGTCTCAGATATATTACCTAAAAGTTAACGATACAAAGGTGTCTGAAATATATTACCTAAAAGCTAACACTAAAAAAGGGTCTGAAATATATTACCTAAAAGTTAACAATACAAAGGGGTCTGAAATATATTACCTAAAAGCTAACACTAAAAAAGGGTCTGAGATATATGACATAAAAGCTAACACTAAAAAGTGGTCTGAAATATATGACATAAAAGGTAACAATAAAAAGGGTCTGACAATATATATTTCCTGAACGGAGAAATTTTGGAGGGAGTGGAGCGGGTGGAGTGGGGGGCTGGGGGGGGGGGCAATCGAATTATCCCAGGCTGATACCATCGGACTTGGGAGGTGTTTTGTTCGCAATCGTCCTTGCAGAAAATTACCTACCTATCTCTGACAGCCCCCCCCCTCTTCCACCATTACCTACCTATCTCTGACAGCCCCCCCCCCCCTTC